>JAOYSI010008342.1:0-42758 GCA_025775065.1 Hiodon alosoides | reverse complement strand
CTCTCGCGCGCTCTCTCTCTCTCCCTCCCTCTGTCAAATATTCCCTTTTAATCATGGAAAGCTATTTTCAGATGCCAAGGATAAGCTGTTAATGAGAATTTGCCAGGGCAGCGAGTAATGGGGAGCAAGTATGTGAATATGAAAAAATCAGTCACAGGGAAGAAAAAGGCGCCCATGTCAAGGGCAACCAAACCAATGACTGTTGGTTTCCCTCTCAGTAACTCACTATACACAGATGTGGCATGCTAGGGCGTGATCAGACCCAGAGATCTCAAGGGAGTGTTGGTTTACGTTACGCCACATGTTTGCCATTTTGATCTAAAGCAAACAAAAGTTATTTTTAAAAAGCACCCTTTTTTAGGGTACAGTGGATGTTTAACAGATACCAGTAACAAACAGAATGCACAGACCTTTCAGGCATAAACACTTTCACAGATTGTTTCCCCTTAAGATAATTTTATTGTGAGCACCCGAGTGTGGTCCTATTAAGTGAAGCGCACTCATGAGGATCCGCTTGGCTCTGGCTGTGGGTGTGTCCCCACAGGCTGGTTGCCATAACAGTCTAGCTAAACTCAATCCAGTATCTATTGGTTCTGCCTCGCTGGAATCTCGGCAAAATAGAGCTGTGGCCAGATAAAGTTACCCAATCGGAAACACTACATATTCTATCTTTAATCGTTTTTTCAAAATTAGATGCCGGAGCTGTCTGTGTCAACATTTTGCTCATTAAAAGAAATTCTCAAAGCTTTCTACACACTCATTTAGTTATTCACTCACAAGTCATCTAAGCGTTTGTGGCCATCATACTATATTTGAAAGGAGTACTGGGATCAGATGGATAATTCACACACTAAGCTAAATACCCAACTAAGAGCACAGAAACAGGTAAACAGGAACATGAAAATACTGCTAAACGCACTGCAAGTATGTAATGGACAGTACCGTAATGTAATGGAAAACCCCTACTTAAATTACAAGCAGTTTTATTGTGTAAGGCAAATAGTTCTAGCTGAAGGCTTGTATTTTTCTGGTTTTTGTGCTTGTGTGTGTGTGTGTGTGTGTGTGTGTGTGTGTGTGTGGGTGGTGAAGTAAGCACCTGACAGGCAGCCAGTCCAACACAGCGGAGCAGGAGCCTTGAGACATGACGCCTGCAGCACATGGGATGTGCCTAAAAACTCAGCACTCCATTACCGTCCTGTTCACCGCGCCTACTCCCACGCATTCCAGTTTTCCTTCAATCATCAGGAATCTCCAATCATTCTCCGCCTTTTCAATGCGGTTTTGAATCACCGCTCAGGCTGTTTGCGTCCCGGCTCCCTGCTACAAACCCGCCCACGCAGCGTTTAACACGCTGTAGGCTACGCAGCCCGTGCGAGAAGTTTAGCATCGATCGAAAGGGCGGTACGTGGATCCAACCTGTAGACGGCCGGTGGCCCTACCATGAGCGGTGATCGATTGCATGATCCAAATTCTTACTGAGCATCATAGGGCTCAGCCCTCACCTGGTCGAGCCACTTGGGAGGCGGCAAGGATTTCTTTTCAAGAGAAAGCTGTATAACGAGCTTTGTTGGCGCTTTGTTGGTGATGTCAAGACACATTCCATCGACTCGTACAATCAAATGAACATATAATTACATTATAAATCATAGTTCATTTTAGATTTCTGATTTGCTTTTCTTTGTACCACATGCTACACTGGATGCATGATTCTATGACGACGAAAGAGAACCTGGAGGATGAAAAGTAGCTGCTATACATTCTGAGACAAACTTGGTTGCGATTTAAAAGAAGTCAGTTTTCACTGTAGTTACACACTTGTCGGTGTTCAGACCACATCCTTCTGATCTACATTTGAAATACAAAGGCACAAACCCCTATCACATAATCCACATTGCAGGATGGCTAGACAACAGAAGAGGATGTGAAACTAATTACTCTGTGCAAGTCTCCAGTGCAGTCACCGGTGAACAAAAGAGTTTGCACACTGCCATCACTGTGATGCCTGAGCAAAATATATCTCAACTGTTAATGAAGACAAATGGGCCTGATTGTGTTGGGAGACAACCACCACAAAGTGGTGTATTACAGAAGGCGTGCGTCCCTTCACCCTTCCATGGTGAAACTCCTCTGCTCTAGCACGGACTCACTCAGCACATGTGGTTGGTTTCTTCAGCCCTCCCCTTTCCACTGACTCCTACCTCATCAGTCCAATCAGCCCGTGTGCTGCCTTTCTCAGCTCAGGCAACGGGAAGAGGAAAGAGCATCTCTCCTGAGAATCGCTCTGTTTATCAGAGTGCGCATAGTCTCACACAGAATCCCACACAATAGAAGCTAAATCAGAGGGAGTCCAAACAAACTAAATGACAAAACTTCTGGTAATACAATTTTTTTTTAACAATACTTAATAACATGTTAATGTTATTTGACTTCATTAAAAAATAATATGAAGCAAAGCAATAACATTCTTGAAACAGTAATCTAAATATGTGAATTTAAACTGTTTTTTTTATTTGTTTCTACATCACATCATTACTAACTCTTTATTAATATTTAATTATATGTCCTCAACATTAGAGTTTCATAGACAGATTTTCTTTGCTTTTTCTGCATTGCAAGGTATATATGTCTGAAGCAGTCCATCCCACAGCCCAAACCCAGCATAAGTGAGAGAAAAAAAACTAAACAAGACATACCAAAGTACAGACACTGCATTTCCAAATATAAAAGCTAATACCCAAGCGTGCCATTGCACAAGTGGGAGGAGACACAATTGTTCAAGGTTACAATGTAAAAAAAAAAAAAAAAAAGAGATATTTTTTGTTTACAGTTGGGATTCTATACTGTGATGTTCATTCCTTTTTCTCAGAATACTAATAGCTTCTTTCTGTTGACATGGAAACTGGACTATTAAGAAATAGAAAGCGTTGGGGGGGAGATTGCTTTGAATGAGGAGTGAACAGATGGTGGAAGAGCTTAGACATTTCTTCAGGCACGGCATTCCTTCTGCAGCTCAGATGGATGCAGGGAAATAGCCTCTCACTGCATCCCACACCTAGCCTTCCAAACTGTGCGCAACTGAGACTACGTCGAGGGCAGGGGAAATCACCCCCAAAGAAATGTCTATGAAGGGAGGAGATAAATAAATAAACTAACGCTTCTGGGTCTTGTTTGTGGCAGATCCGCTATCACGCTGCCCGCACAGCTACTGTCCACGACGGTATAGAAAACAGCATAGCATATCGCTATGTTTGTTGAACTGAAATAACATCATCTAAATAGCTCTGTGACATATTTCCATGGAACGCTGCAGACTGGGAGTAATATGTTTGGATATGATACACTTCAGCAATGTTGACGGTTCTCACAATTGTGCTGATATAACACTTAAAGCTCACCAGGCAATCAATCAGTGTATGCTACAGAGACACATAAACCTTGCATGTCCTTGGCAGAAGAGTCAATGGTACGAAGTCGCCATGTTTTGGATTATGATGGAATGACTCTAAATCACATCCCAGATTTAGCATAACCCCCAGGGAGGAGTGTGGTTTACATGACTGATAAAACTGATAGTCTTCCAACAGTGCTACCAAACGATGGCTCAAACTGGAGCTCACAAAGAGGTTTGCGCTACACTTTTTCACTGCAGGAACGAGAAGCTAAGAGTCATCTTTCAGCCCAGTGATTACTCTTGAATTATCATCTTTTGTTCTAGAATCTGTGGGTCTGATCACTGATTTGAAATGCTATTGGACCAAGGGCCTTTCCAACCGCTTTCCTACTGCAATGCTGACTTTCGCCCCTCATCTTTGCTCCTCTGTTGAACCCCCTTCCTAGACCCTCATCGCTGCTAAGCACTGCCATTCTGCTATTGAACCTGCACCCGGACATTCTTGCTAAAGACACGGAAATGGTGAAACAATATTTTCAACAACTCTCCGCTGTTGAAGAACCTGTAACCTGTTACACTGGCTGATACTAGTGCCCTACTTGATGGAGTCTCCGATCCTGATACCTGCAAAGAGCCAATACCCTCCCCCAACCCTCAACCTCCTCCCACCGTCTAGCTCTCTCGCTCTCTCGTTTACTCTCTCCCTGGAGACGGGCACCAGTGTTGGGCTGGGATACAGAAGGGGGAAAACTGTGAAATCAACTAACGGAATCTAGAGAAGTTCTTGTTAGGGATATTACATTTTTTACTTGGTTTTAAACTAGGATATTTTATTATAAGCAACACTAGTAATTATGCACACCTGGTTCTGTTTAACCAGAAATTGCCTTCAGCACATGATAGAAACACCCCTCCTAGGTCTCTGGTGGTGGTACATGCCAGGTTTGACTTAGAAGGTGTCCTATTTACATACACTACTGCACTGCAACTTTGCACTTGTAAGATAACTATACAAAAACATTGGGATTGGGATGAAGGTCAGCATTAAATATTAAATGCATGTTCATGGTGCCTTGTGGAATATATTTAACAACACCAAATTGGTACTTGTAGGTTTCTAATCAGATCAGTCGTTTTTTTTTACATTCAAGCCAGCGCATAGTCATATAAGAAATTCTGAAATGACATGTTTGGGGAAAAAAAAACAAATAAGAAAGACTGAACAGTTTGAAACCTGTATAGCTTATTTAAATGTTTGTTCCCCTCCAATGGCAGTAAAACCATTTGCACTGAGAAATCATTTTTTTTACATTTGACAATTTGTTTCTTCAATTTAGTCTTCGTCAGAAAACATAAGCAGTAAAAGAAGTAGATAAAGGGAATTTTTATTGATTAATTTTTTTGTCGCTAAGAACACTGAAGCGCTAGCAGAGAATTTGCAGTATCCAGATCCTCACCAAGGACACTCAAGGCCGTGATGCAGGGTAGGTCAAAATATAGAAACCATACAGAAGCAAATTAGACAATAAAAGGAGCAACAGAAAAACACACAAATAAACCCCCAGCTAAATTCCTGTAACCACTGGTGCGATTCTTAATGTTGTTCACAGCTTTCAAGCATGGCTAATTTCTACAGCGCAAAAAAAAAAAAAAGCGAGAGATTTGATGTAGTCGACCGACAAGACGTTTACACATCAATGGGAGCTGTGGACGTTTGAGCTCTGTATATATCTGCACTAAATGGGAGCTGTGGACTTTTGAGCTCTGTATATATCTGCACTAAATGGCAGCTGTGGACTTTTGAGCTCTGTATATATCTGCACTAAATGGGAGCTGTGGACTTTTGAGCTCTGTATATATCTGCACTAAATGGCTTGATTGAGTCAGTGAGCTACGGCAGCTCCATATGTTGCCATCTCTATTAATTAGTCTCAAGTTTAAATAAAGATTTGTGGACCATAGAACTATGTCCTAAATTGTTGTTGCAAGACCTGTTTTTTTTGTGTGTGTTTTTTTTTTTTGCATGTGGTCAAACTGAAATTAAAATTTTTACCCAGCAGTTAACCATACTTTGTAAACGCTATTGCTAATCTAATTCATTGGGGTTTTCACTGGTATTTTTCTGAGGGGAAAAAAAAATGTGGAAACAAATCATTTCCTTTTCCAAATGCCAGGGCTGGTGTTAGCAGAAAGCAGGCCTCTGACTCCACGGTAATGAAAGAAGTTTCTGCTGCTGTCAGCTCTCACCCATTACCTACTGAGCTGTGAGTCTACTCCCACAGACTTCTGAAGAGAGAAGCAGATGTTCTGGCATGCTCTTCAGCACGTCTAGGTCTGATTAGCCCGCCCAGTCTGTCTAAGTGCTCATCAACATTGAAGAAACCATATTAAATTGATCTTGCCCACAATTATTTTACACACGTCCTCAAAGAGGAAAGAAAAACTTGTCTCCCAACAGAGGTCGAAGTGAGAGACTACTGAGAACCCTCTACTGTCTGGCTACCTCCAGATGGTTATTGAAAAAAAAGACTCATCTGGAGAAATTGAGCAGACAAATCTGAAAATCTGTTTCCAGTTTCATCTGCAGCATTACAAACTCAATTAACTTGTGAGACAACTCTGCCTCTCTCTTATTAAGCTTTTGTCATTCTGGACCGAAAAGCAATTGGATCGAAGGAGATCAGTTGTACTACTTCCTTGCCCTCCTCATGGGCGGTGGTCGGATTTCCAACGACGAGACAAGGCGCATCAGCACAGCTGGTGATTCAAAATCGTGTTGAAAACAACAAACATCACTGGAGATTTCAAATCAGAGAAATAAATACATAAATACATCATTTAATTTCAGTCATATACCTTATTCTGCATTCATTTTTGATCGCACCAATACCCTTCTACTAGGAACCCTCCATAAAGAAAATCATTTCTCAGTAGTTTCCAATACAGCCTATGCTGCATGAATGAACCTGTTCAGCTGTCATTCTTCATTGTATATACAGCCCATTACTCAGAAAATCACTGAGGGAGAAAGGAAGAGGAAATTGTTAAATTTGTTCTTTATGCCCATAGATTCAAGCTCCGTCTTTTTCATAAAGATATTCTCTGGACAACATGTTCATAACCTATTCTGACAAAAAGATACCAAACATCTATTAGACATTGAATAGAACAGTTTGCTGACTCTGATGTGTTTTGTTAATTGTCAACATTTACTCTGTGATGAAATGTATCTACTGAGTTGTCATAACGCTGATTAGTTAACTAAAGTCCAAATTCCGTCTTCAGAATAAGCTCTTCCTGCATTGCGTTCAGATGAAGGTGCTAAAATAAAGTAGTGGTTTCGTTTCTTTGATCACTTGGATCAGAAATGCTGACGGCATCTAAAATCAATCATCATTGTTAAAAAAAAAATCCTGGATGTTCACTGTAATCCATATTTCTGCCTTCTATTAGAGAAACTAGCGTCAAGTCAAGGGTATTCTTCACATGCTGAGCTGTACATAGGAATGGGGTGAAAAGCATAATTTCAACTAGTTGTCGGTATATTCAGTCATAGGTTAACACAATTATGAAGGACTTCTTCAGGAAAATACATGTCCACCAAGAAATTACCAGATTGAAAAAAATAAACGGCATCCTTTCGAATAAATTTTCGAAGGCACAGCTTACTGGAAATATATTTAACGGTCTGCACAGCACAAACAGACTTATGCAAGCTATGCAAATTTGAAGAAATACTCATTGATTCATCATAGAAGTAGGAAGTACTGCTTTAGAAAAGTTTCTCTTTTTACAAACCAAATTGCCCAAATATTGTGGCTGTCATCAGAACCAGAGTGCGATGATGCTCGAACAAACAAGATGTTGCATCAGGAGAGCGGGTATTACTGAATAAATACAGTAATCACAACAAACCGTATAAGAAGTATTTTTTGCTACGGCGACTTATGACTTTGCAAAGCCTTTGTTGACCCACAGTAGAAATACTAACCATCTCTTATTACATCAGCACTGTTAAGCACGTTGTTGCAGAACAAAGACTCACATATGAAGAAGGCTCGCATAGTATACTGTCTACCATCAGATCTCATCAGATCTTCACATCATCTCAGACGGTCTTCTTCTTTTTGTGAACCATGTTTGTGCTTACGCAGCCTTCGTTTAGGAAAATGTTGCTTTTTTATGTACACATGATACAAAAAAAATCATATCAAGGGACATACATATTTAAAAATGTTAATGTGATTGAAAAATAATTAAAGTACACGAGCGCCGCAAAAAAGTATATAATTATATTACAGTTTTGGTTTCTTCCGGTGGTATTCTCATGATAACAAGGGCTATTATAATGTAAAAATGCTAATGAAAATAATTTTACAGCACCAGTAAATACTAGTGCCACTGTGTAAAGATAACATCTGCTAATTTAAAAAGGCAACTACCCATGCACTTTCGATTACGCTAAAAGAAAAGAAAAAAGTATTAAGTAATAAGGAACTAAATTCATTTAGAAAAGTAATGCCCAGACAGACGTTCCTCAGAGACTCAAATTAGACAAAAATAATTAAAAATAAATCTTGCTTCATTATCAGGTCTCTGAAGATACTGACCTAATTGAATAATTTATTACTCTGTATCAGAATCATTTTTCTCTTTTTTGTTTTGGCACCCACGACGACAATTCAGTGGCCTCTTCATGTACTTTGGGGACTTTGCATGTACTTCATGTACTTGGCTCATTGTTGGCACGGATCTTATCTGATTACAAAATATACTGCAGGTGTACTCAGTAGAAGTACTGGTGTATTCACTAGCAGGTTTATGTGGTTTAACTTGATTTCTAACAAAAGAAAAGCTGTATTGATGTCTAATAAATTCACATTTGCAAATATTATAAAATGACATATATATTATGATAAAATGTATTTTTAGTTTTATATAAATAAATTTGTCGGTCATTTCCCGTGTGTGTCCATTTGCACCTGGGCAGCGGTAAATGACGCCAACACCCCACTGAGCATTCAACCGAGTGTGCTGAGTGACTGGACTTTAAAAGAGGACATTGCCATAAAAAGTGCTGTTCACTGATGACCTCTTTGTTAATATTATGAAAAATGTAAACCCAACCTGAATTGGCAGCATCCAGACGGGAACACTCTGAAGTTGTGTATTATTGCATATATTTTCAGGAGTTGAGAATGATAAACTGTTTATTGTGTATGATTAATTATTAAAATCTTTTAATCTGCTTTTGTAAGACTTACAGCATGTGAAAATGTCAGCTCAGGTGTATTGAATCTCAGGTGGACAGTGGGCGAGATCCACTAAACAATCAATTATTACACTCTCCTTGCTAATGTGTTCACTACCACAGCTCTCGTGTTTGAGTCAGCAGTTGGTTATGATTAATTATATACCAGACTGCATGAGGCTTCCAGTCACACGAATGGAAATGAGTTCTCTCTGTTTTCGGATCAGAGGCCTTGTTCATCCCGGCAAGCAAAGGCACAAAACTGGTGTGCCAAAACATTTGTCGGTTCTCAGCACCACGGTACTCAAAAGAGACCGCAGGAGGGCCGCTTGTTCATTCCGGTCCACTTATTCATTATTATCCTGCCTGGACCTGCTCAAACAACACACACACACACACATACACACACCAGAAAAACCCTTCAGACCTTCTGTTGTAAAGGAGAGAGGACTAATTTTCCCCATTTTGGTTTGATGACATTTAATGTGTGATGACTGTAGATACAGGAGGCTGGAAGCTGGTCTGGACATGAGATCATTAACCACACAAGGCTGAATAGGATAGGAACTACATTTAAATTTTACAGCACGGGCCTAAATATCCTCTAAGGCTGGACCTATCTCAGCTCAAACAGCTCTCAGAAAAGACAATTGATGGCACCCATGTACTGGGTTGCTAGAAATCGATTCGGGAAAACACAAAGGTCTAGATATTCCCTTCTAAAATTTGGCCAGTAAAAGGCAATTACGTAGACTAGTAAATATTTAAACACAACCATGTGTTCTCCCATCACTTGAGAAAAGTGCTAATGCGCACACTCTCCCACGTCAGCTGTAAGGGGTTTAATAAACCTATCACCAGACCTCAGAAAGGTTCTGGGCCCTCAGGAGCTCTGTCTGCAGCTGAAGAATCACAAAAAACAATGGCTGACGCGCGCGCCCCAGGCTAAAAACCCTGCGCAACAGGGCTGCAGAGACAAACGGCCTGGCGGTGGCGGACGGAGCCCCGTGGCGCGGAATCCTCCGGCTGACGCTGCGTGCAAACCATGGAGAGGAGGGGACACGGCATGTAAAGCAAGCCATCAGCTCTTCCCCCTGGCCCGGAGCATCCGCTGTTCTTCACTGTCCGACGCTGTTGTATTTCCCTTTCCTGGGTATTTTTCTCCCCCTTTTCTTTTCTCCCCTCTCCTGTCCCTCTCGCTCCCCTCCAATACATCAGCAAGATTAAGTAGCCTCGGAGTGACCATCTCTGGCTTTAATAGCTCCCGTAAATCAAAACAGGTTTCGCGCAGCACAACCGTGGGAGAGGCCAATTCATCAGCGAGACGTCGCAGGAGAATCCGGGTGGATCAAGATGTAAATTCGCCCGGCCTTTTTTCTCACCGTCCCGTGTTTCGAAGCAGCCGGCGAGTTTAATGAGACACAGAAACGGAGGAAAACCTGAGCAACCTCACAGGAAGCTAATCCACGGATAATCCTCTTATATTGCCTTTGCTCCCGCGGGCCATGGTCTGCTCATGGTGTCGCATCCAGTGCACTTTTCCCTTAACCAGTTCTGTCTCTGAGCATTGCTTATGTTCGCGAGGAGCAGCGTTTGAGTCTTCATAATTTAAAAAAGAGTACATCTCCTTTCTGTGTGACAATACCTATTTAAGTTATGAAATGATGTTAATAAAGAAGATTTAATATCCATATTATAAATCGTCTCGGTCTTTTGTGACAGAGGAAAAGAAGAAAACACAGCACTTGCAGGACTCCAATATTTTCTCAAATTTGATTTTCTGTATTTTTTTAACGGTTTTCTCCATGGGAGGTGCAGGACAAAATTGGTCATCAAAGAATCCTGGAACAAGACAATGGCTTAAGAATGCAAATTTAAAAATTGGGAGAAAACCAATGGACATTATTAGAAATGACCAAAAATAAACTGGGGAAAGAACACTTCAAATCCTGTATTGATCAATCTCCTGAGTTCTATTAATGTCTTTCATTAAATTGTCAGCCGGTCAGTCGGCTGGGCAAGGCTAATTCCGTCTTAAAGGACAGATGGAAATGATTTGTTGATTGCTGGTGCGCAGCCTCTGTTCCTCCAAATAGCACTGGCGTGCAGACCATGAACCACAGCCCTTTGAGATGGGGTGGAGGATGGGTGTAACAGGGACCCTGCCTGACTGCATCTGGCTGCCTTGGGCGGAGACGCAACAGCCTTCTGTTCAGTGGCTGGTGATTTAGAGGTTCACGTCACTGCAGTGGAACAGATGTTCTTCGTGGGACCAGACACGGGACGGCCCATTGACTAAAGAACATGAAAGGGAGGAGAAAGATCTGCTATAGTGCTGGAGAACAATGGACAAAGCCTCCAACTATACAGCTTTAATCAACATAAATCTAGAGCATGGAGTGTAGAACTGTAGAGCTTTTGTCATCCCACAGTATAATTTCTATACATGTTCTTATCTGCATTAAATCAGCAGTGTCAAACACATGGTTATATTAAGAAACAGTAAAATGTCGTCTAATGTGGACTAATATTACATACATCATTATTATTATTATTAGTAGTAGTAGTAGTAGTATTGTTATTATAGTCTAATATTCGGTATATAATATTTTACAATCAGACATTTATTTTGAATGTACATAACTTTCTGTGTGGCCAAGAGAAAATCTTCTTAGTGGCATTTGGTCAGAAGAATCACTGTTTGAACACTCCAGCACAGCTTAACATTCTGTACCATAGCTGCCCATTTGGACAGGACCAGGAGACGTTCATCTGTCCAGGAAGTGTTTATTTCAGGTGTTTTGAAATAAATCATTGACTTTTGAGTACAATTTTGTTGATAGCTTTTTGATGGTAGGGAAAGGCCCGTTTTGTTTATGATCAATCAAAGCATCAGATGGGTAGGTAATCTGCACCTTACTGCCCTGATATATTTAACATTATGTAGCTGCATCGCACCTATTGGAACAATCAATTTTTTACCGAGCACACATATAAATCATTCGTTAATGATGTGGCTCAAGTCAGCATAAAGCCAAGGGCCGGGCAGCTGTCTGCTTTCGGAAGGGGAAAAATTACACCATATGCTCAGGTCATTTTATCCTATACAGGCTGTATACAAGGATAAAGCTCATTATCTACCCAGTTTCAGGTTCCTGGCAATTCCTTCCACTTAAAAATCATGTCTCAGAATAAATAGAACACAAGACTCCCAGTGGTGCAAAGAGTGCTCTGGCTGTGTAGTTAATACTGTCAGGACTTATGCGATGTAAGACCATTAACAAGTCCTCTGTGATGTACTTTATGAATGGGAACATGGCAAACATAGACAATTTTTCTTGAGATTAAGCGACTGTTTCACTCAGTCAATTGAATCAGAGAATGAGCTGCCCTTTTGGGGTTTGTGGTGTTCGCTAGAGAAGTACCAAATTTGCTGCTTTCAGAAAAAACGTCCTATCCAGGGAGATTTCCGTAGTTTGCAATTCAGCCATTTATAAAGCTGGGAATTTATTGTGCCAGTTCAGTTTTGTTCCCACACAGTTCTCTTTTGGAGACCTAAGGCCTTCACACTTCCATCCACAGCATGGACAACAGGTGACTCACGGGTGATTATATAATCAAAACCCCATGCTCTCCAATACAACCAACCACAAAACTCCTCTGTTTCTCAAAATATCACAATGCCTAAATTTGTATTAATTTTCTTCACGGTAAAATGCTTTCCATTTTTGAGAGCATGTACTTCAAATGTAACTAATACTGTGTTTTTATGTAGTGAAAATTAATATAAAAACAGCTAAGCATTTTTACCCCATGAACAGCAAAGAGCTAAACTAATACAGATATTAATGTGATATGGCAACCTTTTCAAGTTGTTATTAATTTTTTGTTGACTTGATCCCTGGTTTTATTCCATGATTCCGTTATTTAATTCCGTCCAAAAAGATTACCTGTTTTATGGAAACCATCTGCATAAGGTTATATAATTTGGTAGGCAGAACTGCCAACAAATTCAAGGTTTCAGTGTTAAAGAATGCTTGTTTTGGGCATAAAAATACACCTGTACTGCCACTGTATGATCCAAATATAAGAAATATATTCAAATGAGGAATGCTGGACGGACTTCAATACCAATTTCAAGAGATGAAAGCTGCTGGGCGACATTTACACAAGTCATTAGTTCTGTGAGCTTGGCTATGTTGAGAACTGGCTGGGTAGCGAAGGGCTATTTGTCACAATGTTCAGACTTAAAAAATCCAAATAAAAGGCATGCTTTACTGTATGAACAACATCGTCTGTCATTTTTCTTTACTCAACATAAATCCAAAAATTGATTATTTGCAGGCTTGCTTAAATGACTGCCACAAAGCAGGAAAGAATATCAACATGTTTTCTTCCTATGGCAATAACCCTATTTGCAATCACTTCTGCTGTAATGTAAAAAAAATAAAATAAACTGTTTGTAAATACAGTGCTGTTATATTAATCTATTCAATATGAATAGAATATGTACAGCAAACATCTTTTATTTTAGCCAGGTTGTGATTCTGATGTCTCGTTCCTAGCTAAACCATGGCTTTCGGCATACTTTTACACTTCACAGTAAATAAACGCCTAATCTGATAATTCTATAGCTCTTGTTTACCTTCTCACTGAAACTGAAGTCCGCTCCTGAACTTCTTTAGTGATTTTTTTTTCCCATTGACAGTAACTTTTGTGTTATTATTTCGCAACACTCATGTTTTATTATTTCACATTAAAGATAGCTCTCGTTGGGTTCTTCCACTGTCTAATAAAGCTATCATCACCATGGTTCATCATTTTACAACAGCCTTCGAAGCTTAACAGCTTCATAACTCATAATTCAAAACTGCCATGTTTAATTTAGCAAAAAGATGCCTCTTGCCATTAAAAATGACCATTTAAACATTATTTTATACCTGCTTACCTGATCAAATGTGTTTATATTTACAATATCATTGCTACAGTCACACGCAAATCAGTATTCTTGAATGAATTTATTAATCATTAATTACAAACGAATCAATCAACGGTGTGCTATAATATTTTATATACCTTATTGTTTTATAATGGCTTTGACAGTAGAGTGAAAACAGAGACCTTTTCCAAAAAAGTGAAAGATTTTCCATAGACACTCCCTTCCACAAAGCCAGTCAAACCCTTTCACTGTCGAGCGGTCCATGAAGTGGTTTGCGCAGGAAAAATTATTAAAGATCACTGCTAAAGAAGATGGCCCATGGGAATGCATTACCTCTCTCCCTCCAATAAAGAGGATTATATGTTTTGCCCTGGGCACCCAACTGTTTCCAATGAAATGACTTACGCTAGCAAAAGCCATACATGTTTAAATCATTTCCTTCTGCCGGGATAACACAAATGCACTGCATTCATTACCGTTCCGATGAAGAGAAAACAATTATTGCCTTGATATCCCACCGCACACCGTCACTGTAAGACAATGTGTCGCAGCTCTTTTCTGGACTCTGAAACATTGAAATTCTGAAAATATAAAATGAGCTTCAGTTAAAGAGACCAGCACCATAACCAAGGTCAGTAGTTCCGTAAGCAAACTGCAGTAGCTCTGAGAAGGCTGGTTGAAAAAAGGTTGTTTGAGAATGCAATTGTAATTGATCCAACTTGTAAAACATATGATTTTACAAGTTACAATATATATATTTATTTATACACACAGTGATAAATAAAACTGTAAGTTGGACCATAAATATAATAACTGTGAGAAAATAATTGATGTTTTTTTCTGTGAGTCTCTGATGCAGAAGTCCATTGCATTAGAAGTCAAGTGAAGTTCCTTCATGCTTCAAGGAAGCCTAAAAGCGCATGTAAATAATTGGATTGTCGAGGATTGGGCAGAGGGAGGAACAGTCCCCCATGTCATCATTTACTGAATTTAATAAATTTCCACTGGGTTGAGATAGATTAATCTAATTAGAAACCAACAAATAAGAAAGCCAAAGTATTCAACAGTTTGCAAATATATAGGTTGTTTGACTGTTATTACTGTGCTGCAAACTACCCAACAATAACTAGTACAAGAGCTAGTAATTCCTACATATTTCTCCAAGACGAAGGTCCCAAACCCAGCAAATGGTAGTCCTTTGCATGTGGGAACAAACTAAACATGCCAACGTCATATATTTCTTCCTAGGAGTGAATGAATCATAAAGAAAACACTAAAACGCAAGATATTTGAATAGCACTAGTGTCAAAAGCAGGATTTTAAAACTGTAATAAGACTCTCACACTTACTGGCTTTAATACAGTCTATAGAGACCCCATTACTACATGGTTTCCTGCAAACACCATCAGGTTTTCTGAATTCCTAATAACCATCCCTCAACGTGTACCGAGCCGTTTCTGAGCTTTTAACTGAGGGACAGCCAGAGGTTCCCTTCATAATTCTCTCTAGCCCATCCAGGCCCTTCCCCCACCTTTTAATAACAATGTCCTTGAATAGAAATAACAGTGGCCAGCCGGTGAGGAAGCCCTGGAGAAAATGAATTTGGTGTGACAAGTCCAGACACAACAGCACACTGCATGTAGCACTCTGGGTGGAAGATTTTTCATGGGCCTCCTAAGAGGATAAAGTTTCTCGCCAGTCAGGCAATCACAGTGAATTTCCATACTTGTTGGTTTTATACCTCCATCACTGCATCAGGCACTCAAATATGTGTCCAACCTCCGGCCCTAAACTCTAGGAGGAGCTGATTTTTGGTGATGTCGAAAAATAAGCTTTTCTGGACCTCGTTTTTGTTTCAAATGGAAAAAAAAAAATCGGATCTTTCCTCAAGAGTAAATCCTTTCTTTTTAATCAGAGCCCATTCCTCGCTGTTGTGCCGCAACTTGGCCAGCATGGTGGAGCGCCTGGAGGAGGGATGTCTGAACGACAGCCCCGTGACCTCTTGTCACATGGGGGCAGCTCTCCTTCAGCTGAGCTGACGGCTGGAGCTCCTCCAGGCAACAGTCGCACGCAACATCCGGAACGCCACAGCGACGGGGCAGCACTTACATCGCGCGTCTCCGACATCTAAACACAGGCAGACCAAGGGGTTTTCTACCAGCATCATAAACTAAGTCAGGCTAAAGAATCCAGTCATAAGGATATTGTGTGAACAGGATTTTAACTTTTTAACAGGAAGCCACGACTAATTTCCTGCCACACAAGGCGTTACAGTCAGCTAATTTTTCCATAAAACAAAAACTGAATGGATCATTAAAATTCATAAGGTTTGATAGATACAATTGCAAAGAGATTTTGAATTCAAACACAAAAATAGTACCAGTATTCAAAAAAGTGTATTCATTTCCCATAACAGAAAATCTAATTGCAATTTTGTTATAAAACTAAATGTAACGCATGTTTGTAGCCTGTCAGCCAAGCATGCAAAAATGGTATGCAAAAACTATATAGACATAAAACCACACTCATGAGAAAATAAAAATACAGTACATATTTACATATAGAAACAGCAAAACATAAACACTGCTGACTGTCTTGCTAAATAAATTGTGAAACGTGGCAATTTTAACTATACAATATTGAATGCAATGACTCAATGTATTAATATTTTTCCACATATTGTGAACAGTGACATGTGTAACATTTAATCACCAGAAGTTCAGCCTTCAAAGGAACCACAGAGAGAACTACAGCATCAACCCCAGTGTATGCACACACTGCTTTGTCAATGTTGAATGAAAACTCATGGGGATACTGTGCATTTGAAGAATCAATAACTGAAGCTTCAGCATCAAAAGAAAAACACATTCTATATTCCCTCCACTTCTTTGTCAGTTTGCTTACCCACTCTTTCCCATCAGCCATGGGAGAGATAAGAGGTTCATCTCCAATGAAAGAACCACACACTGCCAATCAGCAAGAACCAAACCTGTATCCTATTGTAATAACAAAGGTTACACTCCGTTGCACTGACCCCGTGTTGTTCATTCCCTTACTCGCTGAGAATCTCCATAAGTCTCACTGAGAACCCCCTAGCCCTGTCAGCATCTTCAAAGTCTTAATATCCTGTTTCATTTATTATTTTAATATGTGTCATTTATTGTTTTAAATTGTGCATTTTTAAATGATGTGTTATATTTCTGATTTACCCTGTTTTTTTTCTTTTGCTTAAACGTAAATGGGCACCTTAAGAAGATAAGCATTAGATTAAATAAAGATCATATCATTTTGAACAGTTTCAAATCTACAACAATTAATAGCCTTGTATCTGAATACATTGCATGACAAGGAGTGCGTCGAAGGGTTGACCACTGCATAGTTGGTAGGCGACCGATGTGATCTCATCCAAACCCCTCCCAATCGCATTTTAAACCACTGGGGGTGTTTCTTTATCTCTCTGCTGCCTCTACAAAACCCTTACTTTATCCCAGCCACAAAAAAGAACAAAAATTGTGTTCTCCGCTAGCTTTTTATGGACTTTAATATAAATGAAATAAACCTGATCTGATATCATGGCCTTGAGTTTGACGGGCTCGTCCCTGAGTTTGACGGGCTCAAAATTACAGCATATTTTAATAGCATATATAGGACATCCCAGAGTGTCCCCACATGAAAGGGCATTTCACATCACTGGCTGCATGATTATGGGACAAACCAATCACAGAGACAGATGTCAGGTCAATGGCTAAAACAATGACCAATTAACATTGTACAGTTGACTATATCTCTGGCTGTGGTTATTAGGCATGCAAACATCATGTAGTATTTTTTTATTGCAGAATTTGAATAACTCCTACATAAACTAAAGGGAGTTGACAGTCAGTGGTGAGGCAAGCAGAGGAAGTTAATACATTGTGATTCAGTTGGTCCAGTATGCTTCAGTAAGACATCAAATATTCCAAAGGAACAAAGAAGACAAACAGTCAGACTCAGAGAAGTTCAACAAAAACAAAGTAATGTGACGCTAGAAAATAAAGACAGATAATAAAACCATGGCCGTATATTTTCTCAAGCTGTTTGTTTTCAATAATGTTTTATTGAGTTGGGAATGCGCCACCATTGTGAAAATGAATGATAAACAATACTTCATGAAAATGGCTCCCATGATTTTGCTGAACTGCACGCGTGCTCAATTGGTTATACTCTCAATAGGTCCCAAACTCAGCCCTTTTTAAAATTAACAGAGCTCATAAGAAAGGCATTTAATCCTGGTTAATGTGATGGCAAATCTGAAAGATCGGAACCATGGATTGTCATGGATTTCATTTCTGGAGAACATCACAATCAAGAGTTATAATTCATACTTTAGAATCCCAAAAGCCTATTGCACTGTATTCACTTTGGGATCAGACTACTAGTGTAATACCATTGTCTTAAATTTTTTTTAAATATTACTTGTAAGACATTAAACAAATGTGTGGATGAAGCAGGAGAACCTGATTTTCTCTAATGTGATGTCCTGTAACATAAATTTAGTTAGTTTAGTTTAGTATAGGTGTGCCCAATTCTTGAAAAACTCCCCTGCCATCAAAAATGTTCAGTCTGACTATGTATTTATCTCCCTGTTTCAGCTAATTTGTAATCCTACAAATTCTCATATCCAACTTACACTACCTTCCATTATGAAAAAGGACAATGGGGCAACACATGCAATATTCTATATGCAACAAATGATACAATACAGCCAGAAATTATTGTGCACAGTCTGATGCTGCAAACAACGCAACACAACTTTACACAATATTCTTTAGATTGTTGGTTTCCTGACATTGTATTATACAGTTGTCTTGCAATGGTTTTAATGTTTTCTGTTTGACATCTGGTTTTATTAAATCATTTACAGAAAGTTCTGCTACGAGTGACACTTCAAGTGACACAAGTTTCACTATACAAAACAGTGGGCAGACATCCATAGGCCTTCATTGCCAGAATGTGCGTATTTTTCTTGGATATAGTTTTCGATGTTAGAAAGTATTGTCAAGTTTTTTGTCCACTTATCAATATTTGGCTTCATTGGGTTTATTATGAGGTGGTGATATGTAAAATGGGAATTAAATATATCAATTGTAATACTGCTCTTAAATAATATAGCCAAGAATTTAAGCCTAATCAATTTTGAGCATCAAGCACTTCAGTTTGAGTGAATTAATCATATACTCTATCTTCTATTATTGCTGTTCACTTTCCTTTATGATCATTTACTCTTTCAAATTATGGTTGACTGAGAGTGCCACAATAATAAAAGTATTAAATAAGGATAAGTTATAATTATAGAAATGTAGACACATATAAATAATAAATAAGAGTATGAATTAACAAATGTGGAAATAAATAAATAAAGTGACATATCAATAAGGAAATATATACAGAAACAGATCAATAAAAATGGAAATAAATGTATTAATTAATTATTTCATTTATTTCCAAATTAATTTTAGCACATTTATTTTTGCGCATGTATTTAGTGCATTTAACTAATTTAATTTTTATTTCTGCTTTTCTTGCCGTGGGCGATCTGTTATTCAGCCCCCGTTTTGATCCACCTAGCAAGTCCGAATAGCTGATCATTGCTGCTGTCATTCACAACCGTTAAGTTTTCCTTCGGTAATAGCAGACATAGGGAAAGATTTGAGAAGTCTAACCAGATAATCTATTTGACTCTGGCTCAGATGTTAGATGAAAATGGTCCATTTTGTAGAGGGCAGGGGATATCATGGGAAGCCTTGGCCAACATTCTGCTCAAACCCCATAGACACACTAAACAAATCAGCAATCTGTTCTGCTATCAAACCATTTAGAATGTATAATTCCATCAAATGAAGATGAGCCTTGTGGCAAACAGTTCTCTCTTGAAGTCGTATGAGCACAGTTTGAAGGTTGCGTGTATATATACACACACTTATTTATGTATACTTTTATTCATTTATTAATGTATTCATTATTGTGGCACTCTTGGTCCTCCATATGAAATAGATATCAAATAGAATAAAATGTGTTTTACTTTAATATTCTCATTTATTTAAATTAATTTTAATGGATTGCATATCACATCCGTAATTTGAATGGGTTTGTACGGTAAATATAATTATTTATTTTTTTAAAACACTATATGGGTTATATACGAAATTATGTATCACATAGCTATCAATGACATTGCTAGGTTGAGAATGCAATCCAACAGACCCCCACTCAATACCACTCTGCAGCAACCAGCCCTCTCCATGGTGCTGAAACGGTTGCCCAGGTGACGTGTTATCAGGGGCACGCGCCCGGGGTCTTACTCATTATTGTATAACTTGACGCGTAAAACTGCCTTCGAATCTCAAGAAAATCCTTTATTCGTATTGTTCTACAAGGACACGTTTCACACAAAAACCCTACAAACAAAGCGTAACCTCCCTGAAAGGTGATTATGAAAACAGGTCCTTCTCTCCATATAAAGTTGACGTGTTGTCGCGATAACAGCTGCACGTTAATTACCTTCTGGCAGGAGTAAGTTTATACTTTATTACTTTTTTAGGAGGGGGTTGTGCTTTTTGGAGGGGTTTCTATGGGGGTCAGTTTGCCAGTTGGTTCAATTTTGTATAAAACCCTATAACTGTTTTGCCCAAATCAAAATTTTCATCGCTAATGCAAAAGACGATGGAAGGACAACGATACATTTAAGAAACACAGCACAATGGGTAAAGTGCTGTAACAATACCATTGTTTATCAAACTCAGTAAAAAAACTGTACATTTTAGTTTGTTGTTCTACTTTATATATTTTATAATATAATCCATCTTCATAATCATTACTTATAAATTATTTTGAAGTCTGTGGTGTTAGGAATTCGGAATAGTAGACCAAGGATTCCTGCGGGGTTAAGTGCAGGGTTTAAACGTAATGGCGACATTTTTGCCAGTAAAGTTAAGATTGATCTATAGCTACTATTACCCTGCACCGTATTCAGACTATGATCCTCAACATCATCAACATTTGCGTCTGAAGTCTTGAATTTCCACTCAGGTGAACTGTTTTTCATTTATTTAAATGAGGCAGACGTATAGTTTAAGTATAGTTATTTTTAAATATTCGGTCTGAAAAATAAATCCATACGGTTACGTACTACAACAGTGTTAGGAATATAACGCTTACATTCAACATGTTATAGTTTATGTATGTGTCCATTATAACCACGCGCCTTCGTTCTCTGTTAAATACTTCAGCATCGTCTGAATTGTTACGAGTAAATATTTTGCTTCAGAATTACATTACGCTATCCCATATTCAGCGTATACGGAAAGAGCCAAGTAGTGCAGCCGATTTTCATCTCTTCGGTGTGCTACGAATGTCACTGGTAAAACCCGAAGAGCTGAAGACATTCGGGTGTACATAGCTCCACGGTGTGAAGAAAATAATACAAAGCATGCATCTTACCGGGGAAAAAACGAAGTTTTCTGGATATCCAAAACGAATAAGGCCTATTGTTAGTGGAAATAAAATATATCCGTTGGTGTAAACCAAGAAGGATGAGAGAGCTCCGCTTCCGACCCAGCTCCCTTTGCTCTTTAGCGTAGGAGCGTCTTACAGCTCGGCTGCTTATTTCATTTGCCTCTGAGCGACAGAGGCGCGCGACAGGGATCACTGTGCACGACTAAGCGGCAGACGGCTTCCTCAAACGAGCAAGGGCATTCCAGGTGCAGAACATCTTGTGCTAGCTGTAATTCATCCACTTCGACATATCGAACAGTTTATGACAACAACAAAACATGAGAAGTCCAGACATCTTTGTATAAGCATTCGCCGAAATAGTCTCGACTTTGGAAACCGTTTCCTCTCAGTCAATTTTGGTTTCTGGTTTATTATGTTTTTAGTCAGCTGGAAATTTTGTTCAGGGAAAATTAACGTACTCCCCCTGTCTACTGTACATTTAAAATCGATAAAATGGTAATTCGACTTCAAAATGCTTGGTATTTCGATAAATTAACCGTGTTGAATATTTTTTAATCGTCTAGAATTGCTTTTGCATTGCCAAACAATGTGGTATTTTGTCAGTGTAGATGGCAACAGCGTAGAGTAATTGGGGCATTAAGTGTGCATTTACCATTACTGCACTAAATAAGCACGATAATATCTTTAAAGCGATTTTTTAAAAATCAACTGGACCATATGTATAAGCACTCAGAGGCTAAATATATATTTTCTATATTTGATGCTGATAATGCCTTTTCCGTAGCACGCTTTGAAATTGCACGCTTTACCATAAATTTTACTATCGGCACATTTTTACATAGGCCAAATCAACCTGAAATAGCTTCTATTCTATGTCTGATAGCAGGGCTGATATATTCCTAAATGCATAGATGCTTCCCCTTAATTTTAAAGATAAATCAAGCAAATCCCAGCTGCATCTTTTTTCTTATGTCACAAGAAGTTAAAGGCCAAAACATTGGCTAAAGCAATGCATCTTAAGTTTAAGTATCTTAAACTGAACGGTATTACAGACTTCCCCCCATACTTTTGGTACTATTGGTTACTATTACTAACATTGAATTAAATGTTAATATCAAATGTACACACACAGACACATACATATATAATTGTTATTACCATATATGCAGAATAGTAATAAGCATTTTTTCAAAATAAAATTGTACAAATATTTAACTTATAAAAACATCATAGTTACAAGACGCACACCTCTTATTCTATTAGCAATTGAAATGACAAATAACGGACTTATCATAACTTCTTCCTAATTCAAAAAAGGAATGGGTAATTCAACATGCACCTTTAAACTTATAAATTTTTAGAATAAGAATTCTAAATTCAATAAAGAACAACTCATATTAGGAATGTATACTCAAAATAACTTGAACATTCCCAAATTCACGCAGTAAGCAATTTTTATGGCGTAAAATCAACTAAATACTCCACAGTATTGTCGTAATTGGACTGGACTTATTATGGCTCTTTATAATTTACACTACATAAACGCCAGCACAACATTTAAGGGACATTTAAAAACAACATATTAAGGTAGTCTTTATGCTTACACACAGTAGACAGTTATCTAGTAACCTTACTCCCTCTGTTGGTTGTAATTGGTACATATATATTTTCGGTTCATTTAAAAAAAAAACGCGTGTCTTGTAGGCCGGATATTGGTCTTCTTAGCCTGCTACATGTCAGTTCGTATCTTATTTACACGTGGAAACACTAGGTGCGCTTAATCCACACGATTAATCCAATTAAATATTTTATGGGTGAGCAGAAAGCAGCTAATAACCTAGCCACACCACGTTGGTCTTCAGTTTCATGCTAGAACACAATTTCTCAGATATCCCTCTTCACAACTGCACTCTGCTCTGCAATGATGAGCTACTGTACAGTGTGCATATCTTTACTTAGTTTTCCAGGGACAGTTGTTCTAATCGGAACCCAGTGTCTTAATTTATATTAACAACAGTATTGTCAGTACGAGAGGACAGGCTGGCGCGTGCTGATTAGACAACAGTTGACGGAATGGCAAAAAAAATCGATACAGTACGAAAAGGTAAATTATGTAAATATAAATATTTGTATTTACGTATACGTACATTATTATGTATTATTAATAATATACCTTAACGGAGCGGAAAAATGTAATTGAACGGAGTTTAAACTCAAAACCGGAAAACATAACCAGTATACATAACAAGCCAGCGTTTGACGTCTGTGTACTTTACTACAGTTAGGTTGACTGTGAGGTTTGGTCAAACGTATTCGCCAAACTTGTAAATACTAACTTGTAACTTGTAAATAGTTCTTAGGTAAAAAGATTATACAATTTATTTCTTCAGATAATAAAAAATGTTCGAGAAAACAGTGGAATATAATATTTATGTAATTAACTGACGCTTGTGGATGTCACAGATTTGTTTTGGTTTTAAATGGTTTCTGGAATAAGTATCTTCGATGTTCTTATTGTAGAAACTGACATTTCACCGTTTTCGCTAACGGAAGCGCTTGAGGAAGCGTCTTCAAAATGGGAGGCCCAAAACACCGAAGTCAGGGAAAATTCATACGCCCTGGCTGCCCTTCAGGTGCTCCCATGCCTGTCGTTATACAACAAAAACATTTTGATGAACCGACAGCATTATTCTGCAACAATACGCTATCTATGACTGACCTTATAAAAATGTAATTTAAAGAGTTTAATCTTATATAAAAAATGTTATATAAGTAACATCTTAAGTTTTCTTCGTGTTAATTATTAAGCATTAGTGCTTTTTGCTTTTCACAGAATAACACCCTTTAACTATTGCAGATTTGTTTTCAAACTTGTTTCATTTTCATTTATTTAAGGCTTCACTTTCAGAGTTAGAGAAGCATAAGGAGGTTGCTGTGTTCGACTTGAAGACAATTGAGAGGAAGAGTCACATTTGTGCAGATGAAATGGTACACCTGCAAAAGCAGGTTAATGACCTTGAGTCACAGTCACATTCAGTTTACATGGAAAACATAAACCTTCAAATCAGTATAGAGACGGATGAGGAGAAATTCCAGCTGCTGCTAGCAGAACACAACACATACCGAAATAAAATGGAAAGTCACAAGACAGCAGTTTCTATGCAAGAAAGTCAAACTGCCATTCACAAACTCCTCTTTGAAAAAAGATCACTTGTTAAAAAACTCAGAGAACAAAAAGAGTGGCTGAAAAGCGAGCTTCAGAACCCCGAAGGACGTCTTGCGAAGCGAGCAAGAGTAAGATGCAACTTCACCTATATTCTTAAATTGTATGAGCAACAGCTGGCGATAGATATTCAAAGTATATCCAATGTTCCATGTGAAAGCTTGAGTTCAAGCTGCCATTTCAGACTTTGTTCAGGTTGTTCATATAACTTTTTAATACCTAGTTATTTTTTACAGACACAAATTCATGATTTGAAAGAGCAGATTGCTTCTATAAAGGAGCTAGCGAATGACAGGAAGTATCTGTTGGCAAAAGAAGTGGAGACTCACTCACAGCTGAAGAAAGAAATTGAGGTGAGACTTTTAGATAGGAAAATTAGTCATTTATATTCAATTTTTAAGGTTTAGCATTTAGAAGGTTTTTTTCTTTTTTGAAAGATGCTTTTATTATGCTATTGAAATGTATTGCATGAGCCTATGTATGTGATACGAAACGATTCCTTGAAGGGAAGATATTTAGTAAAGAAAATATTGTCCATGCTGTTGGGTGGTATGAGTTTTCTTGAATATAGCCACAGCTGCTCATGGTTAAGGCCTTGCTGCAGTAACCAGTAATTGTGGTTGTACCTCCTGAGTGAGGTACCTAACCCCAAATTGTTTCAGTAAAAATATCGCTGTGTAAATGAACACCATGTAAAATTGTTCACAATGTTAGTTTCTCGCTCTAAGATTAATTGTGACATTGTTGATATTTGCATCCAGTAATCAGTGGCAGCTTACAGTTGTTTTTTTTTACACTGTATTGTTTGTAAGACATACGTGCGATACAGAATCCTTTATTAAATGCACATTTGCAAAATGTACATAACTTAAGTTGGACAAGTACTACTACTGCTGCTGCGGAAAATAAGTAACATTTTTAAAATTACTTTAATTATCTAGTATTAAAATATTTTTTTAAATCTTTTTAAAAGATATTATTTTCTCCCATATCCTTTGTACGTTTCAATATTTTTTTTGTACAAATTAGTTCAGTTTTGTGATATTTTGTGATATTATTTTTTCATCCTCCTTAGATTCAGAATAGACGTTTTGAAGCCATTCTGAAGCGCCTCCACTGTCAGTTAAACAAGGCCCAGATCAACCACAGACAACTTACTGGTGACATCTGTAACATGGAGGAAGGAGCCGAGAACCATAAGGAATGCTGGTAAATGTCAGGAAACACAGAAGAATTATTATGAAGAGTTTGTGAATATTCTGTTTTAAAACGGTAATTTAATCTGAGATTTCCTCATTTTAAGTATCATTCCATCTTAGAATAGTTTAAAAGGCTTCAAATACAATTGTCCACACTGGAATGTTTTGTACAAGTTAATTAATCATTTTTTTCATTTATTTTCGGTCGGCAGATGATAAGAAATTCTTCTATAGTGTTTGTATAGTGTGATTTACATGTTCAGTTGCAAAGAAACCTAAGATAATGCATTTATCACATAGCCAATCAATACTTCTTCTATATGTAAGGGAAACTTGTTTAGCATTTATTTTAACTTTGGACCACATGCCTTTGACAACCTTAGAAGGACCCAAAGCTTACTTTCCATCTTTGTATTGACCAGAAAGCACAAACTATAATGAAACTTAGTAATTGATCTTTATTTATTTAATTTAGTTAGTTAAAATTCCTATCCATAGCAACTGGCATAACTTTTCATTTGAGCAAAAAGTGAGACGCTGTACAGTTCTGAATGCTGGTAAGATATTTAATGTTCTCTGGGTGAGTATAATTTTCTGGATACAAAGCCCAGGGCTCCAGTAGGACTAATTTATAAGATTTAAGAAACATTTTTGTTTTTGAGTGCACGACTCGGAAAAACCTTCGGAAACACTCATGAGGGTTTAGAGAACTCTTTGGACATTTTCGGACTTGGGCCCGTTCGCTCTCTGAGGGAAAATACCCACCGCTTGCCTCGGCTCCCCCTCATGGGTTTGTCACAAAGCTCCAAAACAAAACAATGAATTAATCAAATTAAAACACTGGCGGCAATTTCTAGGAAGAAAGCTTATTCCTGAAGGGTCAGCAATTGGGCTCAATAAATTACTACATTAAAAAGCAGGATGGGTTTGCTTTAGCAATGTTATTGTCATCTCCTTTACCTTGGAGTGTACCTTTGCAGATAACCTGCAGAAAAAGCTGATTGACTCAAAAAATGTTATTTGTAGCTGGGGGGGTCCTTAAATATCCAACAGGGGGCAATGTTAGCACGTGTAAGTGTTATTGGGCTTGTTTAACACGGTGAACTATCGGGATGTTCAGGATTAAATCCAAATCCATATGCTTTTGTCCTTATAGCTGTCCTGTGTTGTCCTATGAACATATTGAGTATCTAGTATAGAACAGTAGCAATCTAACAAAAGTGCAGTTCCTAGTAAGACTGGTTAAATTAAAAAAAAAAAGATTTTTAAAGATTTCTGCTGATACACCATGTGTGACCGGCAAATAATATTGCTGATGTCATCCCAGCTCAGATTTAAAAGAGAAAATAATTTATTTTCACTTAGTGATCCTGGATGTGTTGCATCAAAGCTATTTGTCTATTTTCCAATGGGAGTATTTTAAGCATGCTTTACACTGAAAAGAAAAGTCTTAAGCTGTAAACACAATAGGCTCTAAGATCAACTTTAAACAAAGAGAACATATTCTACCCTAAAGCAGCAGTCACACTTTATAAGTAGACAAGAAACTGAACATGAGTTTCCACTTGTGATCTTACTGATGTTTGCGTGTCTGTGTGTTTTGGTCCACCAGTACTGTGTGTGTAAAATGTCAGTGTGGTGAGATTTTGGTTAAAACAGACACGTAAAGGGGCGGGGTTAGCATGTGAAAATGAGGTCCTCAACCACAGAGGAAGGAAGCGAGGTTGTCCCAGTATCCATTTATGCTCATGTTGGCGAATTGTTCTTGTGTCTGTAATTAATCTTGTTGATACAATACAGCAAAATAATACACAATGTAAATGCATGTAGGAAAATCCTAAAAGCTCTCTGTAAATAATCTTGGACAATTGCACACAAATGTTTGGTCTAGGGAAGGATCTGCATGTACCTTAAATATGAAGAGCTTTTTTGTGGAAGACCAGACAAACAGAAGAATGTGAGAGCTAATGGATGTTCTTCACACAATTCTAGAGAAAGTACAATTCTAAACCAAATTTAAAACCAAATTTCCCACTGGCCCATGTGCAGGCACATTTTAAATTAAAAACATAATAATTAACTGCAATAGAGCTATAGGAACCCACTGCAATGTTTATTATTTTCAGTAGATGTGCAGACAGCAGTTTTTTGGATATGCACAGATATGACTAAGAACGCTATTTATACATTATAGAAGTAAGTCACGTTAAATGGTACACCAATATATAATTTTCTGGTTAGGTCTTTGCTGGTAAAAATCGGTGGAGAAAGGGAGGTGAAGTATTGCCCATCACAGATCTCCTTTCACCCATTTGCCATGCCATCTATGGTTTCTCCTGATGCTGCAGAAGGTGACCGGATTTGTAGTTTTGGAGCAGCTTTAGATACTTTTTTTTTTGTTCAAGCGATTTTATACAGCTGTCAGCAACAGATGTGGCTGAAATAGCCAAATCCACTGATTTGAAGGGGTGCCCACATACTTTTGGCCACGTAGTGTATCTCTATGTACAGGATGTTTGGTTTAGATCGCCACATCATGGCAAACTTCTTCTGTGAGCTCTCCATAATCTGGTTTAGAACCACTTCCAATCTAGCTACTCAACAAGTAAACAATACCCTAGAATAGATACCCTTTTTTCTTTTTTGTAATATAACATAACGTTTTAATTATTACAAGCAACTTAACATCTGTTGATTAAAGTAATCCCTAACATTAGTTCATATTGATTGAAATTAATGTACATTAATAACATTAATACATGAATAGGAGGAACTAGCACACTGGCACACGAAAGCTGGCCCTCAGTATGGTTTACTTAAAATATGGTTTAGTGTTGAATAGCCAGCGATGATATCTCCATTATTACTGTTATCTGAATAACATAAATGTGTCAAATGTTCATAAACCATACTATTTGCAGACTAGACTAAACCAACTACTGCCAATATCACTACAACTAGCTCGTTAGAGCCAAGCTGGGTTTGTTGCAAAATATTTTTATTAAAACATTTTTTTGTTTCTGAGATAAATAAAAAAAAACACGTATTCCCCCTTTCCCTATTTCCTATCAAGATTAATTTTTTCTGGTAAAACTAAAAGCAGAGTGATACCACAGAGTGAATACTCAGCTGTGTTTTATTGTATCGTAGCAGCACAACTGGAATGCAAACTGACCAATAGAAATGTGCGACTAGAATCAATAATGAATTATGCTTTCCCTGATGCCAGCAACAGTGCATTTTTCTCTTTTATTTACTTTGCATTGGGCCAACGTATACTTACATAAGGACTGTGAGGTAGAAACCCCATAACATTAGCTTTTGTTTTGTAAAGAATGCAGAAAAAAATGTTTAAAATAGAAGGTCTGCAGTATCTGCATCAAATAGAGTGCCCATAGAGACACGCACAGCACTGGGCTACCAGATTCATCTGTCATGGGGTTAATATTCAGTCAGACAAGTTACTCCTGCTCTTATTCATGGTGTCAGTGAGGAAATATTGGCGACAGTGGTACCGTTAGTCCTGGCTTCCATCACAAGGCAAATTTTTTTCTTAATAGAAATCCTGATAGATACCAGTTCATGTTAATACTTATGTTAATATATTCTAAATGTACAGTAATGTGTCAGTGTAAGGTTAGAGGGGCAAGTAATTCCGGTGACATTGAATGGGGCGCATAACAAATAACTGGCTTGTTTTTCGAAATATGAGCTAGGTTTTTTTTTTTCTGCACGCAAACTGGGTCGTGGCAGCTGTGGAGCTGCTGATGCCGACAGGCTCACTCAACCATCAGAGGTGCCCTGAGGGAAAATAGGCTCAGCAAAGTGATGCTGCATTACGATCAATAACGTGGACATGGAACTCAATTCCAGAGCAATGAATGCAATCTCACATATCATAAAAGATATAAGAAGTTATAAAGTATAGTCTTAATAGTGTTCCTTTTCTCCGTTTTTATCTGATAACTACTGTTGTCTTTATATATCAACCTTCTCAGAGTATCCCCTTTTTTGCTTGCTTTGCTGAGGTTATGTCTACTGATGAGGAACTCTTATATAAAAGAGTTAAAAGCCCTCCTAACACCCGCTCTCTCCGCCTCTGCTCTCTGTGGCTATGGCTATAAACACATAATGCAGTATAAATAACTCAACCATTGTATCAGCTACCCAACTGGTGTTGGACTCAGACAGGAAAAAACTGTAGGTTAGCCATTTCACACAAGGCAACTGCTACTGTGCGTCACAAATCCCACTCGTAGAAATTAAAACAAGTGAGCAAAGTCCTTCAAAAGTGCCAAGTGACTTACATCAGGAAAGGGATGTAAGGGGATCGGTTAATTGTGCATTATACTTCCTTTTTGTTAATCTGTTGGTTAACTGTCAACATGAGCTTTGTGGTACTCAGTGATTCCATAATACCAAACGATCCAGAAACCAACAGTTTTTTTTTTTTCATTCTGGACTGTATGTTGCCGAAACATATGCCAGTGTGTTTCATGTGGTCAAATAATCACTTGATAATCACCTTTTTCATCCTAATGTCAGTCTGTTGACATGATGGAGCAGATCTGCCCAGCGTACTGTTAATGGCAGTACGTTGCAAGCACTGCCCCCAATGCACAGCATGGCACAGGCTTTCTTGGGCAGAATGTCAGAGGGAGGAGGTGGCCAGCAAGTGACTTGTTTCTTAGTGCTCAGGTTTTGTTTTTGAACGTTTTCCTATTTGCCTCCATGCTTCAACCAGAAGCCCAGATTAGCAAAGCACTGTATCCATCAACTGGGGATTACACAGGCTCTTCAGCATTGGCAAACATGTGTTTTCAATTTCGGTTTCTTTCGGAATATAAGCCTCACGGTATTGTAAGAGCAGTGGGCTAGAGGATCAGTCCAAAGGGGAATGCAGGCCCAGCTAAATATTGATTTTTGCAAGTTATTGCTTTGGGCTGAAGTAGACTGTGGATCTTTCCACCACCGTTTGCTGATGCTGACCTAGCAGTCTTCTCCACCTGCAGAAGAGACCTGCTGATGGAGAGTTTTTACACTGAGACACAGAGCCCTTAAAATCCTTTTTTTAACCTGAGGGCTGCCCAAGACAGGCTCCAAGACTTGCCAAAACTGCACCACATAAGGAGCTGTGTATGGCAGAGTGCTCCTGCAATGTCTAGTTATGACAAGTCTACTCTAAAATAAATTGAACTGCTGTTTCAGAGGCCTTTCTAATACCTTTCAGTGTTTTGCTCAAATATGATGCATTCCAATGTGTTTTTGTAGGATTAAGACAGGGCAACCCAGTTCACACCCTTTATATTCTTAGAAGCAGCCATGTGGTATGATATCCACGGTTTTGCCTTGAAGCAACTCATTGGAATGCTGTCTATCTAGAGATGTGAAAGTTATCTTTTAAACGCCTGACTTAACAAGCCTGTTTCCATCTCTAAAGTAGTTTGTCTTTTAGAGGGTGTAAGAGTGAAACGTGATAGAGTAATAAATAACTAATTTTTAATAATTCTTTGTTTTGCGGTTCAAAGTCAATGCCAATATATTGGGTTATCTTTACATATCAATGTATAATTACTGTGGAAGAACACTGTTAGCAGTTCCTACGTTAGCTAAAAGTAGAAATGTGGATGATTTTTGGCAGAGGCTTTAAGCCACAACTCTTGTTTCCCTCTTAAATGTGTGCTGTATGTACAAGAATGGTCTCACCTGTTGTTATTTCATCTTAAGCATATTTATCTGGTTGATAATACATTCCCGTTGTCTTAATTTATCTTTATTATCCCTCCTAGCATTGTGTCAAAGAAACAATAACTTATTTTGGATTAAACATAAAGCTGTGGATACCAGATATAAACTGTTTTGAAAAGATGTTTTGTCACTTGAGTAATCATATGAAGAGTGAATGTCCATACAGGTTCTACCTGGCTGAACTATGCAGCACTAGACCAATCGGACAAAATGATTCACTCTCACGTTTCATTCCCCACGGCTTCTGAGAGATGGGATTGCTCTCATTAGTGTGTCTTTGTGACCTCTACTGCAGAAAGCTCAGACTTAATTCGTTTTTTAATTATGATGTCTGATTGTTCATACAGTGATTCCAGTTGTGAAATTTGTGTAAATCAGAGTAGTTCAAATACGAACAATGATTTATTATCCCCTAGCAAAGTGCCCAACCTGAATTCGCTTTAATAAATATCCAGCTGTAAAACAATAGGTAAATCTGTTTGTTGCTTTAGATGAGATATTCTGTAAAGTAACTGAAGAGGAACTACTAGTGAGCATTGATCTTACAGATACAATATCACTAAACCTAAAGAACAGCTAAGTAATCAAACAGTAAAGACAGACAATAGAGTGGATCAGTAGGTCAGTTGGGTGAAACCAAGGGTCATATGACAGGTAGATGAAAGTGAGACGTGGAAAATACCCTAGTTTAACCATGTTAAACTATAGGAGTGACATGTAAATAACCCCACATGCACACCAGTTCAGTCTAGTTCTCAATTCCCCAGTTTGCGCTGGTCTGCTTCGCTTCCTCTTCCCCAAAATGCTGTTAATGCTGAAAGAGAGAGTGAGAATATTCTCAAGGCCTGGTTTTAGTCTGAGTGAGACAAGAAGCCTGTTGTTCGAGGGCCTGGGCCCACTCACTCACTGCCTCATTTACCAATGACAGCTGGTGTGATGTGAGCAAACAGCTCCAGGGGTGCCTTTTCTCTTACAGTCAGCAGGTTTAAAGACACAGGCTGAGAATTCAGCGATTCCAACACATTTCCCATACTTGTGGAGCATTGTCCCCTTACCCGCATAAAGACTAGACTTCCACCTGCTTTGGACTCCCCCCAACAGTAGACAGTCTTTATCACCTCTTCTCGATACTTTTTAGGTGTGTGTATGGTACATACTCATGTGGTTTATTAAATGGAGGTAGCGCTGTGAAATATCAAGAATTTTCAGTGGAATTAACAGGAAAATTGGGGGTAACTTATTTTTCAGAAAAAAATATTTTGGCCAATTCCAGTAGTAAAAGCAAGCAAGTCATATGCTTGCTTTTACTACTGGAATTGGCCAAAATATTTTTTTCTGAAAAATAAATTAGTTGTGTTGTAAAATAGCATGTCACTATTCATAGGCTTTTGGGACATAAAATACTGCAATGCCATGAGAAAAATGTGTTGAAATATTATACAAAAAGAAAATATGAATTGGCCAAAATTCCTAAACTAATGCCCAAAAGTTGTCATGGAAGGTTTCCGGAAAGTTTCAGTAAAGCTTAATTGCTAAATTGAGGCAAAGTATTTCTGCTAGAGAACTCCTCTCTGTGAGCAGCAGCTATGGTGGCATTTCAGGCTCTTTACGATGCTGTGTTTCAATTCATGCGTCCCAATGGATAATGGGAAAACCAAAAACATAATCACCATCGTCTGTAAGGGGGGAGTCCAAAGCAGAAAAAGGCACCTCTTGTCCCCCACAAATGACTGAATACGTTTAATTAGATGATGAAAACATCTCATTAATCCATCAAATTAAAATTGTTAAGAAAAGGGCCAAGATACATTAAATGACCAACTTAAACATTAGGGTGGCATTTATCGAAATATATTATTATCCTGAGTCTTTCAGGACAAGGGCCAGCTATGGGAAGGTTTTTTGAAGAAGAGATCTGAGATGGGGCTTTGATCAGATCTGGTTTTGTAAGACAAAGGGAGATTTAGACCTGCTGAAAGATTACTAGCTCTGCCTTGCTTTCAACAAAAAAAATGAAATTCACACCAGTAGCACAAGTGAAGGGTTTTTAAGATATCCGCAAGGAGTCCCCGCCCCCTCCAGTGGTTGTCTTAGACTGTGTAGCACTCTAGGGAAATCCTTCCTTGTCTTGCAGAAAAACAGAGAACAGAAACTGATTCATTATTTGGGCGTGGCATCGTCGTGAGACAGCAATAGCTTGAACTCGCTTGGGAATTTCTCTGTAGGAGGAAGCAGTTCACTGGTGCTATGGAGACACGTCACACGCCATTGTGGGCTAATTCAGCAGAGTGCGAAGTTAGAAATCGGTACGACCCCATTATTCCCACTAAGCCACACTTACCACATCTGTTAAAACACACCTGCAAACCTGAACTCAATAATAGCATAAAATTACACACACAAATTTAACGGTTTAACCTGTGGGTTGTAGAAGATTGCAAATGGCATGCTCGTGTCAATGCTCTGTGTGCGTATGATTCATTGTAGGTTTCAGGTTGCAACATAATTGGTTGAAACTGGTTGAAACTGGCAGTTCATTGCTTCATTATCTGTTATAAATTATGCTCCAGGTTTTTGCATGTTTTACATTCCAGTTGAGCCTTTTCTAAAAACAATAGGTAATGGGTTTATGATCAATTTTCTGAATGCAGTAAGTTGTCTTCATCAACAAAAAAAATCGAGGTCATAATTGATTGTACCCTATATGTGGCTGAATCAATGACAACATGCAGTCTGTGATGTAACTGAAGAGGTTGGGGCTGACTCAGATGCCACCGAGAGTATTTGAAAAGAACAACGGTTATGTCATCAACATCACTGGACAACTATATCCTGCCATCATTCCATCATATCTTCAGGACTGTCAGAACAACAATGGAACTATTGTGTGCCAGACTGGTAACAAGAATAAGAGTGTGAGAACAGTTGAATGAAATATGAGAAAACGTCACGATTGAAGCCTGTTTAAATAGCTATCTTTGTCTGGTTTCTGTTGTTGAGTGATGTTTGTTTGGGTAGGAAGTTCTTTTTCCCTGGGGCTTGCTGAGTAACAGTAACTGACTTTGAATAACAATGTTTAAGGCAGTCAATGCCCCTGACAGACAGTTATCATCAAGCACACTATATACAGAACCTCTCCTCACATTCATTGCTAGCCCATAAAATGAGGTTAATAGAAACACGGTGCCGAACACATTGACGGACTGAAAACAAGAGTTTGAATGCAAAATCTGAACCATCACTATTGGGCTATTCCCAATGTGACCGTGGAGGACATGTTAGTCTCAAGGACTGACAGGATGAGAGTGCAAGGAGCAGAGATTTCCTCAATTTCCTTCTCTACTTACAGGTCCCTGTCCCCTGGTAAGGACAGGTGAGACAAGTTGTGTGAGCTCTTTGAGCGACAAAACAAACCTGTATCAGGTAGATTAGGGGACCAGCTGGTATCGCCAGCTCCCTGATTCATCTCAGTTTTTGGCGGGGGCTGCATACCTCCTGGCAGCACCTGGACTTTGCCCCTTTAGTGGCGTGTTCCAGTGACGCCCAGAACAAGGTGCATGACAAGATGGGACTCGCCCATTTTCCACAGGTGAGGTCAACGTTCAAGCCGCTAGTATTTGCTGCTGGTTTCGCACAACTCCCTAAGGATGCAGCGTTCCCAAACAAGCAGTGTGAGGAAATATGCTGACTCATATGGTGCCTTCCTAGCTCAGCTGGGGAGCTTCCACACCATCCTTGTGGCCTACCAAGCTAGGATTCTGGCTTCAGCTGTCAGTGAGCTTGGTCTCGAGCAAGGAATATAAAAAAGAAGGAAACGTCAAAGACGTCACAGATCTGTGTGAGACAGCGTATGGGAGCCAAATACTCTCTTGGAGTCAGTGGAGGCGTCTGCCATTGAAACTTTGACGCCAGATGAAAAGACACACTTAAAATCACAAGCTGATTTTTATTCATCTTCATTTTATTAATATCAGTTAGGCTATACTTACTCAGTAGCCTGTATAAAGCTAGACTGAAGTGACACTAAGCATAAGGTCCTGAGTCAACTGAATGCAAAGGTTAACATAATATTGATTCAAGGGTGCAACAGAAGCGATATGCACATTTAAAAAAAACGTATTTTATATCTCATAAATGTGTCTTTAATTTAGATAGTAATTTTTGAGGTGCTCTAAGGAGACTGGAGAGTCAACGAAGGCTATATCTGAACATAGAACGCAGGGGGTACCTTGGGCTGAAATTCCCAGTCCATGCTTTCAACTTTGTTGGATGACTTATAGGCCTGATGGCCTGATGAGTCCCCTACAGGTTTGGTTCAATATCAGGGTTCCTTAACCCATCACCTCACTTCCATGAGTTTCCTGCCTCACAGAGGCCCCCATACTCTCCTGATGGAAACAACCCATCTACTTACATGAGGAATGAAGTGATCAGCACATATGCCTCCAACTACAGTTGTGGGGGGTTATGAAATGCATAGGGTGTGCAGGGCGTATGGGGGCCTCCATGGGGCAGGCCCACATAAACCTCCTAGGATTTTTGAGTATGCAGTTGTTCTTAGAGGGGACCAAGGAAAAGATACATGCTTGTCCGGACACACAATAAGACAGTGGTGTCCAACATCAACCTTGTGTTGATGTTGCCTCCCAGGAAACGACTCACTGCCCACTCTTGTACTCCATAAGAAGAAACAGAGGGTGTCTGAGCAAGTGAGTGAGTTGCAGGCATTGTCTGCGTCCAGAGCTTGCTTGCTCTTCTTACATGGAAGGGAAAGGTTTTCCCGGTGGCCCAGCCCTGTCTTTTTAGCAAAGAAAGTTTTGTCATTCTATGCGAACCATTCAGTAGAACTGGCGGCATTCTGTCCCCTGTTTCTCCAGTGTGACAGAGACACGATATCAGCGGTGAGACTGCTAGAGTACTACGTGGGGAGAACAGAGAGATTACGCCAGTTATTAGTCTGCTACGGGTCTCAGTCGGAAATAGCTAAGCCCTGTTTAACAAGCTGCTTCCGTCAAGGAAGATTACGGAACATTCTAGTTCTTGGGTGATGTTCCAGGGTGCATCCGATGGCAACATTTAGAATGTTGCAGTCTGAACTACTCCACACAAACGTTTGCCAGATTCCACCAGCTGAACATTGTGGATGCACAGGGTCCTGTATTTTGTACCAGAGTGCTGAGAGCGGCATCATAACCTTCGTTCCCTGAAATCGAAATATGAACCATCAGTCTTAACGGTAGTTGTGGTTTCGCAGTGGCTAAGAAGAAAAAAATAGACAGAATGTCTGACTGTACTTGCTTTTCTAAGATCAGTGACGCACGTCTCAGACGCGCTGTATTTGGCACATATGCTCATATAGGTCTGGGTTCTTGAGGGAAATAACTCATTAGCAATGGTTAATATTTCAGGGAACCAAGGTGATGATGATAATAAACAATGAATCAAACAAATGGCATGAAGACTGTAATGTGGAAGGAGGTTACCCTGATCGGCAACAAGTACAACAAGCAACAAGGTTATGGGTGTCACACACTCCTGTGCAGCCAACTCCAAGTGGAATGAGCACAAACATTATGTAATGGGCATCACTTGAGAAGGGGTCAGAATGGAAATCAGAATGGAAAATAAAAATAAAACAGTCAGAGTACTCAAAACAAGAGCATATGCATTAATAAAAAGCACATTTGTAAAAAAAAATGTATTAAAAGAAGACACAGACTTAGTAGCTTTTCTATCAGCTGAGAGCTGGGTTCCAGAATATAGGAGCCTTAACTGAAAAGGTGGGGTCTCCCCTGGTTTAAAGTCTAGACTCTGGAACTGTCAGAATATCTTTATCAGAGGATCTAAGTGGACGATCAGGTATGTAAGTAGTTAAAAGCTCGGCTAGGAAAGATGCACCCAAGAGAAATGCTCCAATTGCCAGGAAGACCTTTCGATCCCAGGACTTGTTGTGGGACAGTGACGTCAGCATGAGAGATTTAGACTTGAGACAGTCACACACACAGTTTAGACTCTTGTCCCCACATTTCAGTCAACACCAAACAGTCACAACCAACTCTGCACCATGTACAGGTTTACGGTGTGTGGTCCACAAACAATGACATCAGTCTGTGTGGGTGTATCATCGATGTGTATATAGAACATCATAAATATCAGGGACACTGAAGCCAACCAGTCTAAAAGAGATATTTCTTTTTAAAAAAGCCAGTGCTGCTCAGTTTTCTAATCATCATATTGCCTATGTCAGTTTTTTTTCTCTCTCCCGCCATAAATTACATATGCCAGATATCCATTCTTAACATGTATGTCACATATTGAGTCAAGCTAAATCAACATGTAAATATCTTGCCAGCTAAATTTAGAACATTTAGAAGGCTGGCGGAGTAGATGTCAGTGATTTCAGATGGTACGATTGTTGTAGACTAAGCCGGTGCTAAAAAAGGTGCAATTTTTAAAAATAAAATTTTCAAAAGGTGTAATTGGTGAAACACATGTGCAACAGTGGAAAACAATGTGCAGATGTGGGTATCCCATATTTCAAAAATAATGGTAAGAATAATAAAATAAGGGAGCATTTCAGGATGAAATACCATGGCACATCTGACAACACTGATTTGAAGGTACAATTGTGCAAAACACATCAGTAACACACTTTTGAGAAGAGCAGGAATGTGACATGGCAACTTGTCTCTTACCGGTTATTCAAATGTATCATTGTTTTTTGGACTGCTGCTACCTGTTGTCCACCTTCAACTCTGTTTTTCTTTTTCTTTTTTATAAATCTGTTAGTAACGATAATGGTGTGGTCTGCTCATCGGCATTCTATAGTAAAAATGCTCACTGTCCAAAAACATAAGCACACCCAGTTGTTTACATTATCTTTGGTTCAGGTGTTTTAATAATCAGAGGGCTTTCCCTTCTTACAAGGAAGTCTATGACCGTTTAATTACTAGGACTTAATCTAAACATTCCTTACCCATCCACGTCACTTCTCTATCCTTGCTACCAACTGTGTAATGAGCTACCTGAAACTGTTAGTACTGCCAAGTGTTTAACTGTATTCCAGCTTAAAACTTTTCAGAATATACCTGGTCCCTAAATGATTACCTTTCCAGTTTATTGTTTTAAATGTATGAAAGATTAATTGAGACAACAGTATTTTGACTGAACTTGACACACAGGGGAAACTGCATTTCATACCCAAAGGTTAATGGAAAGTGTCATATTCCTGAGAGATTTTCGTTTTCATAACAGTGGCCTAGTTTTTACTGCCCAGTTGGTGCTGAACGTTGGTATTGAGTCACTGCGCCAACAGACGGATAATGGGTCATTCACACAGCCTGCTTGGCCTGCCCACTCCTTCACTTACATCAGAGGTTTTGTGTGGCAAAGACCAGTCAATTTGAAAACCTGTGGAAAGCCTCACAAGACCCTATAAACCTTGACTTTGAAGTCCATGTTGACCTTGGCTTCCTGCAATAGGCAAGTCTGCCAGTGGAAGCAGTAGTTGTTTAATAGCTGATGCAGAGCTGAAAGGAAAATATTTTCTGCCATATTTATCTGAAAAAGAAATCATCTTTTGATTGTGGTTTACTTTCATGGAGGTTAACTATGCATAGCGGTTTCTTGACACTCCCAGCTAACAAAAAATTCCATGATAAGTATTATTTTTCTTTAAAACTAAACCAAGTAAAAAGCGTAGCAATGCATTTGTGCAGATATGATGTGGTTTTCTCCTAGCCTGCCATTTAAGCCCCATGAGTTTTTGGAAAGTATTGAAGCCACTCCTGAAAGCTAAAGCTAGTGTCAATGCACAACGCCCAACAGTGCAAAATAATGATGTTATTGTAGGATGGAGGGAAACGAGGAAACATGCTGGGGTCATAAATATTCATGTGAAAATTTTATTCATCACAGACCGGTGGGCCCTGCAGGTTCATCGTGTTCCCTGAAAAACATTTTCATTTCAGTTCATTTCGCTTAGGAGGATGCTGTGATATTTCATTTTTAACTGAAGCATTATATTTAAAACTGACCTTCCAATGAGTAGTCGGCTTTTGCATTAGTGGGCAATTTATCTTGCTATGAAAGTCAATATGTCTAATGAAATTTTGTTAAGTCTGCCTGTCAGTGAAGTGAACAGCTAAGAAATTAAATGAATGCAGAATTAAAGTGAGATCTGTTTCGGTGTGAGGAAAGGGCATAGGGACAATTAGGAAAACTGTCAGCATGAAAGGTATATAAAGGATTCCATGAGCTTCTTTGTGGGTGGAAGGGGTGTGGGACATCAAAGCAGCAATACTTACCCAAAATAGATCAAGTGGAGGTTTGCAAGCGCAGCGCGACACTGCTGCATTCATGACGCTCAGCAGACTCTCATTTGTAACTCGGCTGCACTCACAAGTCCTATCGGGAGCTACCTTGCTGCCCCCGATCACACACGCAGGGACCAGTGGCAGCCACGCAGGGGGTCTGCCCCAGGCCAACAGCTCAGATATTACACGTCACCCTGTTCTTGCATTCTCTGGGGTTTTCAGGGGTCAGCCCCACTACCATTGTTCACCCTTTGTCCTCAGTGGCTTTGTTCAGGCAAAGGTCCGCTCGCTAACACTGAGCCGCTGCTGTCAAATGGTTTTGTGTGACGCAGCAGCACAAACAATGTGGGCTGTGCCCAGCTTATAGAACCACTAGAAGTATTTGACAAAGAAGAAAAAGGGCACTGCTAATCAGGCAGTGTGCTAAAACAATGGGAGCTGAGTGGCGCAGATTGGCTCTAAATTAATCAGCCCGCCTCTTCTTTTCTCTCCTCTTCATCCTCAGGGCTGATGACATGGACATTAATCTCTGCGCTCGCCCATGAGTCCACGTGGGATCTACCACTTCTCTCCTCCTCCGGTTGTCCATTAGTTTTGTGCGCTGATTGCGTTTGCAACTCCTCGCATATCTTTTCACAGCACACCTCTGATGCTTGTCTGTTGCTCCCATGTTAAACTGTTTGCTGAAAACCCCCACTGTCCTTAGAGTAAATAAGTGGCTTGTGAGTGTATGTTTTTCCAAATATTAAATATTGATTTCAGCCATTCTCCAGTTTAGCACACTCTGTACTTTGGCACAAAATTGTGGCATTCGAATAAATGAATAAAATGGAATGGTAACTAACACCCAGCTTCTAGGGGTTACTTCTGTCACATTCAAGAACATTCCTCAAGTTACGATGAAAAAACACAATGTACTAAAACTAAAATTAATTTTACAATCGTTGTTTTAGCTCTTTATTCTCTCCATATTGTGACTAGGCATTCTAAAAGGTAACCCATCGGTTGCCGATAATGAAGTAGTGAAGGCAGTAGTGAAGAATAATTTGAATGCTCAAACTCCTGCTGTATTCCTGAATTTAGGTGATGTCTCTCCACATGCTCTCCTCTACTTACAGAGACAACAGCCAGGATAAACTACAAGTATGTAGGCCATCCCTCACCCCATCTGGTGCCCATACAGCAGTCACTAAGACAACCTACTGAAAACTAAGCCTAACTACAGCTACTTGCGTAGGCATACATAAACAAAAGGCATGCATGAAAGGGCACAAACAAACATACACATAACTTATCACGCCCACGACTAGTTAGTGTTAAGGGCAATATTGCGACTGCACTGAATGACTGTTACTGGAGCATGGAAGAAAAGTGAAGCTTTGTTCTGCCTAGAATGGGAGAGATGTGAGCTTAGCTGCATTAGATAACTGTACTGCATCTGTGGCTTGGTAGGGGAATCTCACACATGGAATACACTAACAGGCAGCAGCGTTACATTTTAGCCAGTCCGAAATGGAAAGCCTCCACTCTCGAATGCCCTAATAGAGCATCCCCATCCATCTGGCATTTAAGGGAATTTCCTGTCAGAAAACATTTACATGGGCTCGATTTTTTTGCGTAAACCTCAAAGTCAATCGATCTCTGGGCCTAGACGAAGCAGATTTATTCAATATAATTTATTCTCATTCTCTCACACTATTTTTCTATGTTCTTGCTCAGAATGCATAACGAACGAAACCTGATTTGGCAGTACAACCTGCTGTAGGGTATTACTGTTTTATCAATAGGGCTCCTCGGCTTTCAGTGGGCATAAGACTTTCCTTGTTACCGACTTATAAGTTCCACTATCCACTTTCATTTTTAACTGTGAACAGTTGTTTACATCTCTTCAAACATCATCGATCTACATAAGAAATGAAACATATATGATACACCAAAAAGCCACTGTAAACATTGACTTATTAAACATATTTTGCACCTGGGTAGATTTATAGTTCTCTATGACTTCTAGTTGATTCATGAACGACTGAAGAAGTTACCAAAGAGAACAGTGGATGGCAAATTGCTCAGTGATTAAGGTTTGATTTGTTAATCACAGGTCAGTTCCAGAAGGGCAGGTATAAAGTGGAAATTACCAAATTTGTCTCTCCGTGTCAGAAATCGACTAAGTGCACTTAGAATCATGTCTCTCCTACTTTCCCCTAAGTAATGAAAGCGCTTCATTCTCTCATAATATGCAACTAGAAGTTGAAGTTCAAACTTACATATAATCCATCTCTAATATAAATATTTAGGAAATTGACAACAACACACACATACTCTAGGGCTATTCTCTCCTGTTACACTTCATACTGTAAGTGACACAACATATAATTCTCCACAGCAAGAGATATGTTTCGCTGTATTATCTACGGTTAATGCTGCCCTGTTTAATAACCTTTGGTTGCAGTATTCTGTTTTTTTTTAAATTACTCTGTCAGAGTATCCTCTCAGGACGTTAAAACAACAGTGACTAATAAGTTAAGAATTACTCCCACTCTATGCTGTGCCTTCCAGAGCCATGAATATATAAAACTCAAAACGATAATGTCACACAAGGCAGGTAGAGTGACAGCTGTCAGATTTAATATAAAATGTTAATCTCTAAGTTAAAGAAAAGCGTTTTGACATTAACAACGCAACTTATTTCTTTAAGTAGGACTGCTTCATCGATGGGCTTTTTTTTTTTAAACCACTTAACATTTGTTTGGTATGGAGAAGGGTGTTATGTATGTTTGTCAGTGTGAGTGTGTATGTATGTGATCTCTGATATAGTGACTATTCCCGGGAAGTGACCAAGACTCCAATTCGCCAAATTTATGAATGAAACGTATCACTGTTCGTCATTCAATAAAAGACTCCATCCGTGCGGCTTTGTATGCCATGGGCCTATTTGTACAGCTTGGTCAAACAAGCTCCCTGTAATTTGACTGTCCCAGTGAGGCAGGAAAGGGATCGCAACAGAATACAATGTGGAGGCCTGATGCTGCCCTGTAGTCCTAGCTCCCTAGAGAGGCCCTGGTTTACAGTGAAGGCCTTTCAGCCCTCAACAAAACCTTCCCAGGAACAATGGGGGGGGGGCGGGGGGGGGCGGGGGGGGCGGGGGGGGGGGGGGGGGGGGGGGGGGGGGGGGGGGGGGGGGGGGGGGGGGGGGGGGGG
>JAOYSI010008341.1:0-11576 GCA_025775065.1 Hiodon alosoides | reverse complement strand
TCCCCCCTGTCAATCCTCACGCCCCGCCTTCCTCCCCCCTGTCAATCCTCACGCCCCGCCTTCCTCCCCCCTGTCAATCCTCACACCCCGCCTTCCTCCCCCCTGTCAATCCTCACACCCCGCCTTCCTTTCTCTGTCAGTCCTCAGGCTCCGCTTTCCTCCTGTCAGTCCTCAGGCCCCGCCTTCCTCCCCCCTGTCAGTCCTCAGGCCCCGCCTTTCCCCCTGTCAGTCCTCAGGCCCCGCCTTCCTTTCTCTGTCAGTCCTCAGGCCCCGCCTTCCTTTCTCTGTCAGTCCTCAGGCTCCGCTTTCCTCCTGTCAGTCCTCAGGCCCCGCCTTCCTCCCCGTCAGTCCTCACGCTCCCCGTCGCCGCCCGGAGTTTTACCTCTCGCCGACTTCATCGGGCCCATGTATTTTTCACCAGCTGTCAAAATGTCTGACTTTCCCAGCTCTGCAGCTCCTGTCCATCAAAGCAGTATTTTTCTGTCAGCGGTCTGAAGAAAACACAGCTTAGAGAATTGCTCGTTCTTTCACTGGCATTAAACCTTACATCCAGTAGAAGTTATCTAGCTGATAAAACTAATTAACTAGTCTCTGTAGCCAGCTACAGTACTCATGAAGACATAATGGTTCTGGAACTAATGTGCTGAGGAGTTCTTATTAATTCACATTAATAAGAAGTGCAATAAACATACTAACAGTAAAAAAGCACAGCATTACAGAGGGGCTGTTGGTAAAAAGGCATAAAATATGACTTCAAGTTCTTTAAACTGTCATTAAACATAAAGTAAACTATTTCACAAAGGGTGACCTAAAGGGTCTAATATCATACCTATCCTTCTGACTCCATCCCTGTAATCTCTGGCTTTGAGCCCTGACTCCATCCCTGTAGTCTTTAGCTTTGAGCCCTGACTCCATCCCTGTAGTCCCGGGCTTTATGCCCTGACTCCATCCCTGTAGTCGTTAGCTTTGAGCCCTGACTCCATCCCTGTAGTCTCTAGCTTTGAGCCCTGACTCCATCCCTGTAGTCTCTGGCTTTCTGCCCCGACTCCATCCCTGTAGTCCCTGGCTTTCTGCCCCGACTCCATCCCTGAAGTCCCTGGCTTTCTGCCCCGACTCCATCCCTGTAGTCTTTAGCTTTGAGCCCCGACTCCATCCCTGTAGTCTTTAGCTTTGAGCCCTGACTCCATCCCTGTAGTCCCTGGCTTTGAGCCCTGACTCCATCCCTGTAGTCCCTGGCTTTCTGCCCTGACTCCATCCCTGTAGTCTTTGGCTTTCTGCCCTGACTCCATCCCTGTAGTCTCTGGCTTTCTGCCCTGACTCCATCCCTGTAGTCTCTGGCTTTCTGCCCTGACACCAACTCCCCTGCAGTCCCCAACTGCCCTTCATCTGGACAGGTAGACAGACTTTCACAGGATGGTTAATCAATACTGAGACCTTGTCAGACTGAGAATTCATAATTAGCTCAACCAAGACAAAGACTTAGAAACGGGAGAAATCCGGTGGAGTCACGAATGCAAGCACTCCAACTCTCACACAGATATTTGTGTTCCAATGTGCAGGGTCACGCTCAACCCAGTCGCTAACTGAAAAAAGGCCTGTCTTTTCCACCGTCTCTGGTGGTCAGGTCCAAGCTGTAAAAATGCACAGTGCTATTTTTATTATTTGTAAACTCTGTGTTTACAGTGCCACCTCAGGTTAAGAACCCTAGTGTGACAAGGGTTTCCTTCCTGTGTTTCGGCCTAGCAATCCCGAATCCTGACACACACTAGCGACCCATAAGGCATTGCGGGGGATTTTCGGCATTGTGACGGGTTCGTTGTGGAGGCCGTGTTTGTTCTCGAGATAAAAGCAACCGTCTCTCTCTCTTAGCAGCAGCTAATGAGTAAATTCCACCGCAGTCACTGTGCACACGCAGTGCAACAAGGATGGGTTAAATTTCAGTTCTCTTGGAAGAACGGGCCGCTCACTCTTCTGGTTCTGTGTGTGTGTGTGTGTGTGTGTGTGCGCGCATCGCCAACATCGCTAGAAGTAATTCCAGAATAATGCCTAGATACTGTATAAACTTGTGCAGAGGTGGCTGTGTCTGTGTCTGTGTGTGTGTGCATACATTACTAACGTTGCCAGAATTATTTCCAGTATAATGCCTAGATACTGTATTAACTTGTGCAGAGGTACTATAAAGCAGTATGTGACGCATTCATTTGCACAGTGTTTTTAGTGCGTCACCCGCTGACCGTGCATGTCTCAAGGCTATTCAGCCTATGCAAAATTTCTTATTGATTCCCTAACTCAGTGGTTCCCACATTGTGGCATAAAAATATCTGGAGCTGTCAAAGCAGGACATATAAAGAGCCAACAGACATTACTAAATAGCCTACAAATATGGCCTTAAGATGAAGACGATAAATTACTAAATGCCAACTACGTTATTGACCCGATAGCAAACAGCGACAGAACTATCCATTGTGTATGTTTGTTCATCAAATATGTAACCGTCATCTTATATCATGTGTTCACAATAACCATCATAAAATACCAATAGAGAGCATTAGAAGAATTTTAACGTCATTTGTTCCTTCCATCAACACTAAAGCTATCTTTACCAGATATAGGGCGTCAATATTCGGTGTGATGCAACTATCTACATGAAATTCAGATCTTTTCTGAAGAGCTTGGATGATTTGTTGATACCTACCAGTCTGAAAAGGGTTAGGAAGCCATTTCAAAGGTGCATCTCACAGTACAAACCTCATACGGATGGTCAAGCACGGTGGTGGTAGTGTCATGGTTACGGGACGCCATGCCAGCACTGAAGGAACCACGAATTCCGCTCTGTATCAGAGAATGTCCGGCCATCTGTCCATCAGCTGAAGATGAAGCGCAGCAAGACAATGATCTGGAACACACAAGCAAGTCTACATCAGAATGGCTGAAGAACAATACACTGGAACACACAAGCAAGTCTACATCAGAATGCTGAAGAACAATACACTGGAACGCACAAGCAAGTCTACATCAGAATGGCTGAAGAACAATACACTTGAACACACAAGCAAGTCTACATCAGAATGCTGAAGAACAATACACTTGAACACACAAGCAAGTCTACATCAGAATGGCTGAAGAACAATACACTGGAACACACAAGCAAGTCTACACCAGAATGGCTGAAGAACAATACACTGGAACACACAAGCAAGTCTACATCAGAATGGCTGAAGAACAATACACTGGAACGCACAAGCAAGTCTACACCAGAATGGCTGAAGAACAATACATTTTAAGTTTTGGAATGTCTCAGTCAGACCTAAACCCTATAGAGATGTTGTGGTAGGACCTGAAACGAGCAGTGTCACCGAGTTGAAGCGGTTCTGCATGGAGTAGCGGGCCAAAATTCCATCACAGAGCTCTTGGAGACTAATCTACAGATATTTCTGCTACAGGTGCCCTTAAAAGCTACTAGGTAAAAGAAATACTAGTTTTTTGTTGGAGACCAGATAACATTCACAAAAATGCAGGTGAGTTGTGGAACGTTATAGCACACACCATCTGTACAGGGGATACAGCCACATCGGTGACCATTTCACATGCTAATATTTCTTAATTAGGACAAAGGTGAGAATGAGAAGTAATGTTTGTTTTTTTAATTACTGCATTCCCTCTCTGTGGTCTGTGTCATCAGGGTTTATTCTGAAGGCAATTTTTTATTTTCCACTCAGAGGGCGAGTGTTGCACAGCGCACAGTGCCAAAAATGCAGGCTTGTTAACATTGTCTCTCAAATAGAACAGCCCTGTGCAATATTTGCAGCCAAGGATTCTTACATCTTGGCTATTGCTGGCGCTGTTCGAATGGATGGTAAACAGCAAAAGACTTTAAGTTTGTTCAGTTACATAAAAATATAATATCTGAATAAGGAAAAGCTTTCAAAATGTTGTGTTTTTTTCCTTTTACCAACCAGTAGTGACAGAGTTCTGTCTTTCGGAAAAGTAGGGCATCGGTTTTTCTGTTGTCTGGTGTGTGTGTTGTATAACACGCAACACTATATAAATGAACACTTCTGAGACTTCTTTTGTTTGCGTGTATGTGGTATTGTGCCGAGTGGCAGGCGAAATCCCTTTTATCTATGTGACGAATTTTGGTTTTTCTTCCCCCCGGCTACTTTGACATCAGCATCTCGAAATTTGTCCCCCAGAGTAGGTGAAGAGAGAGAGAAGGAAGGAAAGATTCTGCCGTGGTTAATCTATAGCCCACCCCCAGCTCGCCTGTGCAGAGGAATCTCTATGGTGATCATGCATAAATCAGGAAAATTCCCTCTTTTGTAAGCTTTTAAATAGGCACAACATGCTCCTAACTATTCTCTGAATGGACTTTGACTGAGTGCCGGCCCTTTCTATCAGGGGCCATTCTTCCGCGGTCCACAGCGGCTTGTTGGACCGCGCCGGGTCTGATTTATTACCTCCTGAAGACGAGACAAGGAAGTGGCAGTTCTCAGCTCGCCGCGTTCGCTGAAAGGACCGGCGCGACAAAGCGCGGAACGTCTCTTTGTTCCCCTGGCAGGACTGCGTTTTCGGGGGGAGCGCTGGGAGGGCCCGCGCATCTCCCGCGCCCCCCCCTCCCCCATTTAAAGGGAATATCGGACCCCTGTCATCATTGTTTTGTTTTGAGTCCCCCCCCCCTTTTTTTAAGAGGTTATTGAGTGAAACAAGGCTGTATTTCTCACACAAATAAAAAAGATTAAAAAAAACACTCAAAACGGGAGAGATCCAGTGGCTGCTGGAAGCCGGAGGGAATTTCTCATGTCCGGAATTCGATCTCTGAATTTGACCTCCAACGCCCTGTCTCGAACCTCAGCCCACTCCGTCTGGACCTCCAATGCCCTGTCTCCAACCTCAGCCCACTCCGTCTGGACCTCCAACACCCTGTCTCCAACCTCAGCCCACACCGTCTGGACCTCCAACGCCCTGTCTCAAACCTCAGCCCACTCCGTCTGGACCTCCAACGCCCTGTCTCGAACCTCAGCCCACTCCGTCTGGACCTCCAACGCCCTGTCTCGAACCTCAGCCCACTCCGTCTGGACCTCCAACACCCTGTCTCCAACCTCAGCCCACTCCGTCTGGACCTCCAACACCCTGTCTCGAACCTCAGCCCACTCCGTCTGGACCACCAATGCCCAGGTTCGAACCTCAGCCCACTCCGTTCAGTCAATTGCAGTCCTTGTTGTCTACGGAATTTATCTGGCATGCTCGGGCTCAGGGACATCACAGGTATGCAGTACGGAGAGCACACTTATTGTGGATTGGCTCCCCACCCAATCCTCAGGTGCAAATGTCCACCCCTCCCCCTCCCTGGAATGCCTGTCCTGTGACCCACCAGGGGGGAACACAGCGACGGCACAGCGACTGCCAGCTCAGAACTAACGTCCGTTACATTCCGGACCCGTAACTCAGACGCCTGCATTCCGCAAGTCACGTTCTGGAAGAGTCACGTTCTCGGCGAGTCAGATAAAGTGCTGTCGGCGACGCCCACATTCCTGGCCTACCAGCGAGAAGAGAGGAGAGCTTTCCGCCAGCCCCTCTGATGAAAGGTGTTTGTTTTGGGGGGAAGCCAGCAGGCTGCCGATCCCACCAACAAAAGGCTGCTCCGCTGGCTGGTGGGAGGGTGGGAGGGTGCCGCCATAGCCCTAAACCCCATTGCCCATCCCGCCTCGACACACAGGGCATCTGCAAAGCCCCCCCCGGACTTTCTCATCTCCTCGGTGGAGTCACCACAAAACAACGAGCACGCCGCCTACAGGAACTAAACAGCTGAGAGATGAAAAACAACAGCGGTGGCGATAGGCTGGGGATTCATACCCAACCCCCAACAGCTGTTGCGATAGGCCGGGGACTCATACCCAACCCCCAACAGCTGTGGCGATAGGCCGGGGACTCATACCCAACCCTCAACAGCTGTGGCGATAGGCCGGGGACTCATACCCAACCCTCAACAGCTGTGCCGATAGGCTGGGGACTCATACCCAACCCTCAACAGCTGTGCCGATAGGCCGGGGACTCATACCCAACCCCCAACAGCTGTGGCGATAGGCCGGGGACTCATACCCAACCCCAAACAGCTGTGGCGATAGGTTGGGGATTCATACCAAAATCACAACAAAAGGTGATAGGCTGTGAAACAAAGGAGAAGATAGAGAGGAAGGGAACGAAGGAGAGGCTAGCTACACGCTAACGGAAGGGCGCAAAGAGGAGAGGATGGAGAGGCTAGCTACACGCTAACGGAAGGGCGCAAAGAGGAGAGGAAGGAGAGGCTAGCTACACGCTAACGGAAGGAAGGGCGCAAAGAGGAGAGGAAGGAGAGGCTAGCTACACGCTAACGGAAGGGCGCAAAGAGGAGAGGAAGGAGAGGCCTGGCTTCTCTGCGTCCCTGAGGCCATGGGAAGAGAAAGAGAGGGGCGTGGCTAGAAGGTGGCGGCAGCGGGGGGGGGTGTAGCCATACCCAGAGCCACTCAGGAGACCCCCCAGCCTCCCTGTCCTCTGGGTGACCCCTCCTCTTCTCCGAGCGGCTCAGGAGTGATTGAGTAATCAGCCCCTGTCAGCACCTTGGTTATGCTGCATGGGCGCCATCCAATAATGCGAGCGGGGCTGGTAATGGCACCTGATGAAAAGTAAGTTTGCCATGAAAGACCCCCTCTGTGTTAAAGAAAACCCTCCCCTCTCTCGCTCCCTCTGCATCTTTCCCTTTGGCTCGCCTGCTGTCAATGTGCGACGCCACACAGACGCAACACAGACGCAACACAGACGCAACACAGACGCAACACAGACGCCGTTTACCTCGCGTGACGCATAGCTGGTTTTTACATCTGGCCCCCGAACCCCCCCCCCCCCCCCTTGCATTGGAGTTTTTTGGGACTGATTCATTGTCTTTTCCTGGAGACGAGAATGAAAATGTAAAGCGGGGAGAGAGATTGGGGCCGCGGAGCATCGATTTCCCAGGCCGTGGCCTGCTCAGATTAAGAGATGCCAATACTGGGATCTCATCCTGGCTCTCCTGGTTCACGTCAAGTTCACTTGTCATTTTCTATCATTCCTGAAGGAAATATTTTTATTTTATTTTTTAAATCAAGGACCGAACATCGATGTAGTCAGCCAGGACCTGGTTGCCCCCCGGGATTCGGTTATTGAATTAACCGGCTATGGTCTGTCGTTATATCCCGTACGGGCAGAATCTCTAACCCTTAATGGAGACAAAGTTATTACTTTCTCTAATGGGCGATTTTAAGAAGCAACAGCTACCGCGGTTCCTATAGGGACTGATTAGGGTCCACCGCAAGTGGTCCCACAGCCGCTAAATAGGTAATTTAATTACGGCGTCGCTTAAAACTCTGGGCTCCGCCGGTGCCAGTGGAAACAGGGTAAATATAATCTCCATTCCGCATCAAAACTGTGCTTGACTTCTCTGCGTGCGTGAGTCAGAGAGAGATGGAGCGTCTTCTCTGAAACAGCGTGGCTGCGTCCTCCAGCGCGAGCGTCCTTTTCAGGGGGAACTGTCCATCTGGGCAAATCTCGTTACCACTCGAGAAGGCCCCCGAAAAAAACGGTCGATGATATCGCCGCGGAGGGTAGGATTAGCCGACTTTGTGCGCTAATCTCTGTGAAAATCACAGACTCCAGGGGCGAGGCGGGGATATAGTGACGCTCCGCTCTGATCAGGCGGGGCCCGGGTCCGAAAGCGAGTAACCACACCAGCCCGACCCACACAGTAGGAAGAGTTCTTCAAGAGTTATTCTGGGTCAGCGTCATGGGGTCCAAATGAAGTCACAGAGCTGTTAGGAAGTAGAGAGTGAGAAAGAGAACCAGGCTGTTGGCTTTTCTGTTTGATCTGAGCCAGAAAATGTAAAATTGAAAAAGTAATCCATCTAGTTACTTCAAACTGAGGATTTTGTCAGTGAGGGTCAGTCAGAGGTTTGGGAAAGCCCCTGTGCCTGAGACCAAGTTTAAAGAGCCCCAGTTTGGGAATGAATAAAGCTGAATAAGACTCCAGCTCCCCGCCTCCCTCCACTCCAGCCAGTGGGGATCTGTTTCCCTCTACTGCTCGGGACGTGATGGCTCTCAGGGGTCCCTGGTGGGACTTAAGCCTGAAGGCTACTGCTCTCTCTCTCCCCCTCCTCTGGGGAGTGTTGTCTGGGAGACCGGATGGACTCTGGTTTCGGCATCTCCCAGCCGCCCCAGGAACGCTCCACACGGCTGATTCCGGCCAGCCTCCGCCCCCTAACCCCAACCCTTTAACCTCGCAGGTTTAAGAACCTGTTCGCTGAGGGCAATAAACCCACATTAACGTGCATGGCTTTACCCCCATTTGCCGTGGAAAGCGTCCCGCGCACACGGAGCAGAGTGTAATTACTGCGTCCGTATTGATCCAGGGGAGCAGCCATAATTAGGCATCACGCCTCCCGTCCTGCCGCAGGTTTTTTTTTAAACGTAATCCGTCCGGCTCACGGCACTAACCTGTGTCGCGGATCTCCTCACCAGCTCCAGGGCTAGCTTCAGCGTAACGCACCCCTGCACACGCCACTGCTTAAATCCGGTTCGATCCGACCATCTGCGCGGGTCTGTGTCATACCACAATCAAAGTCTAATGCCTTCAGCTCGTGTCAAGGGTCTTATCGGTCGTCTCCCTCTGGGAATCCCTCTCGTCCAATCATTGAGCTGTGAAGCCCTTGCTTTTTAGTTGGACCGCTCGGTTCCACTGAGAATAGGATGCACCTATATATTTTTATATATATATATATATATAAAATATAAAATAAATATATATCCTAGTGGTTCCAAAACTTATTTTCCCCTAACACGACCTCAGCTCTGTAATTTTGCATTATCTTTTATGTGCTCTAAATGGCATAATGCAGAAAATATATTTTTAAACCTGACCTCACCAGGTTTCATTTGTATTTTATTTGACTTTACGACCCCCTCGTGTTTTAGAAAAATGACCCGGACCTTCAATAAAACCACCTCAGTATATGATATATGGCCTTTGAACAACTCACCAAATATATTTTTATTCACTTACAGTAGTAGCTCAGAAATATGGTTTGGGGCCCCCAAGGAGAAATCTGAGTATCAGTTAAAGGTAGTGGGAATATCTAATTAACATTTGGGGGAAATAAAATGAAATTATTGAAAAAAAAAAAAAAATGGAAACACACTTTTCTTTTTTTTTTTTAGTTTTAATGTCCCTCGGGGAGACTCCCTGCTCACACACAAATGTGTGACAGCGATACACCTACCATGCAAACTGATCGCCCCAGAGGAACATTTTGCCTTTCTGCTGACAGGGAGACTTTGCACATGGATAAAAGCACAGGACCGTATATGACAAAGGAATCCAGCAGCTGGCTCTTAAATGCTTTTTACTGAACAGAAGAAAAGAGCGGGAGAAAGAAGGATTTCCAACCAATCAAAAGGACTTTATAATCAGCGACGGCAAATGAAACGAGCCGTTTTTTGGGCGGGTCGGAGCGAAGAGGGGGGCGTGGCAGGGCACCACAGGACACAGCTGTACTCTCCAGGCCTTTCAACGCCGGGCCACGTCACAGCCCCCTTCCCAGAGAGAGCGCAGTGAAGAACAGGAACACCCCTCCCGTTTCCCCGTGTCGTCACACAAAGGCCCGGATCGGAGGGCGGGAGTCGGCAGCGGGAGTCGACAGCGCTGATTCCAGCACGCTGGGCCACACTGATGGCACTGAGGTTCACATGGGGTGGGAGAAGACCCAAATTCAGCCATAGGCGTTACTAACCATAACAGCGTCGATGGTTAAATGGGTGGGAGAGATAAAACGTGAGCATGGATGTGATGAAGGACCCAACACAGGAAACAAATAACTGGGCACAGAAATGCTCATTTAGGCACACTGAAAACAGCCACACCCCAAAAACTCCCATTCGGAGAACCCAGTGAAAAGCACAATAGCTTATGAACGGGGTCAAAGGGTCATTTGAAACTAGACCGCGTCAGGCCGAAAATATGTTTCCTGTTTTCACGCGTTCAGTAAATAGAAGGCTTAAAGTCCAACACTTCAAGCCCACAACGCCTTCAAGGAAACAAAGTAAACGTTCAAAAAGAAGAAAAGAAAGAATGTAATTCAGAAAGAACGACAAAATGGAAGTAAAGGAGAAGAGGAGAAATAAAAACAAAGCGGAGACGCAGAGCTTCTCGTCTTGTCTTGGGATTTTCTGCGAGATCCTCACTCCACACAGAGGCATTACGGGCCCTGGCATTCCCACATACCATTGTGCAGGAAGCCGGCGACCCCGGGTTCAATTTACAACCTCGACGAAGAGTCCCCGCCGGCAGTAGCCGCGCCTGGGCCGTTTCAGGGTTACATTAATGATGCATAGTGCACACATTTATTTTGTCAAGCTTGTCACAGTGGTTTTTAAAACAAGACGTCCACTTTGTTATAGTTTAATTAGAGTGGGAGGAGCGCTTTCTCCCTGGTTAATAAAATAAAATACTTTATATCGCTTTGTGTCCAACGGCTTATACCGATATCGATCTCAATACTTATTACCACTGTAACAGTCATTGAGTGGTAAAAATATATCTTGGTAATGGAAAAGAACCGTTTGAAAATCCAGCAGGTAGTTTTGTTTATGCAACCCGGTGAACCACGGGCATAATCAGAACAGTGTGTTCGGGCTGGTACAATCAGGGAGATTAAGCGGTTTGCGTGAGAGCTCCGGTTCTTGGCTGACTAGAATACGGTATCGGGGAGTTTTTGGGTCTCTTCTTATTGAGGAAGAGCGATGTTGACGCGAGACTGCAGCTATGCGCAGGTCAGATGTTGGGTCCGAGCGCTTTGGGGACCTCCGACGAGGTGGGTTAGTACATGCACTGTACCCGAAAATTGCACGGTTTAATGGCCGGTCAGACCACACGTTACATCTTCTCAGAACCGCCGTTAAACGGGTTATAACGCAGGGGCGTGTAAACAATGACAAACTCAGACTAAATTCCGTCTTCCCCTTTTTGTGTTCAAAACTTGCAGATGCTGGCGTCGGTAGGAGCTACCCCCAACCAATACAAGCGGAATGATTATCTCCGCGCGTCCTTTCTTTAGCAGATTCTCCGATCAAGAGGCGCTCACAGCAAGTGCGTACAAAAAGAGATGGGCCGCGTACGTTGATAAAGCATTGTTCATTAAATAATCATTACCACTTTTAGCTTTTTGATTCAATACTTTACGAATGCATACAGTTCTAAGAACTTCTGTCAATTAAGTGTTGTAAACATTGGCATCACATATTAGCTGTACAAATGAATGCCCCAAAGCTTAGAATTCTTCCAAATCCATTTTGTTCCTTTCAAATGGATTTCCAATTTTTTTTTTACTCAAATAAATATATGACAGGCAATCCTTCTATATAAATATCTAAAATAAAAAAAGTTAGCTTTTTTAAAAATATGTAAATTTATAATTAAATTATAAAGACATAAAGCTTACACCTCGATAAGCCTTGGCAGTAGCCGTCATGGGCCGTGTACCGGGCTGTGCAGAGGGGCGTGTCCCGGGCCGTGC
>JAOYSI010008339.1:0-11577 GCA_025775065.1 Hiodon alosoides | reverse complement strand
CCCCCCCCCCCCCCCCCCCCCCCCCCCCCCCCGCCCCCCGCCCCCCCCCCCCCCCCAGACATCTCACGTTCTGATAACTGTGTCCGTGAGATAGAGAACACAGGTAAATAACATTTCCCAGCTGCAGGATCTGAGCATTATTGACGCTTATTCTGAGAATGAATAAGGGAGCGCAAGTGTGAGAAATGGAAGGTCCTGTTCTTCTGCGCCCTCGTCTTCTTGGAAGAAGTGATCTGATAATTGAACCAACGCAGGCTTCTAGGAGAATAGCTCAACAACAATTCTTGATATGCCCAAGATTCAGAAAAACAAGGAAGGTTGATATGAAAGGACACATAGTGCCCTGATCAGTCCCTTGGGTCTGTAGATCATAAACAGCCAATCACCCTCAGATCATAAACAGCCAATCGCTTTTAGGTGTATCCTTCATATGTGCCACTTTGGCACCCAAACGGTTAAACACAACACTCTAAAACCCTACCACGCTTCTACTCTCACTCTCTGCCAGATAAATAATAAGAGTCAGCGGTGACAAATGAAAACGGCCAAAACCGGCGAGTGTCTGAGTGCGTTTCAAGCATGACTCAACCAGTTCGCACTACACTGGCTCGTGCACACGCTCTGAACCGGCAAACATCCATGGACAGGCCAAACTTCACACATGGATTTCAACACCAGCAATGCACAATTACGAGTACTGGACTCACGCCAGCCCTGTTGTGGAATTATCTGGATACCAACTGGCTGTCAGAAAAACTTAAAACTCAGGGCCAGGCTATTTTTAGGGTATTTGATCAGATGACCCACTTTCAGCACATCTTTGGTTATAAGTTGGCAAATGTAGTAATACGTGTCCCAATTTTGTTTTTTTTTAAATGAAAAACATTGATGTCAGAAATACATTTCCCACAGTTCCAGGCTCCAGGTAAGATTAAGAGGTGTTGCCACATGTCAATCACCATCTCAGACTGCCTTTGGTGCCCCACATGCTTTTGCGAAACTCACATTACTGCTCCACCCAAAGGCTTTGGAGTATTAACTGACTAACCCGTTTATAAAGAAAGGAATGCTGACCCATATTACTAGTTTACATGTTCAAACTGCCAAAATACATTACAGACAGTCAACACAGAGCCCTCCATCCCTGCGCAATATTGAGGAATACCTAAAGAAAACAAACACTATGGATCTCGTTGGTCAACTAATTATTAAAAACAAAAAGGCTAAATAATGTGTTTAATTTCCCTTTGTATAAGATAAGAGTGATGTTGGGGGAGTTACGGTTACACTTAATAATGATGCTGGAAAGTAATATTTTCCTTAGTTTGAGCAGCTAACCAAACAATCAAATTCCGATTAATAATGTTATAATTTTTTTCTAACGTGAGTACGTCTTTCATACATTTCCGCACAGTGTAGTTTTTTCTCCGTGATTGTCCATCCGCTTTAGAAAGGCGGGCATTTCAAACAATCAATTGAGTGGTTAGCATCCAGGATAGCAATGATTGAAAAGACGGCTTCCCGTCACCTCTCTAATTTTACAACCCCAAATTCTCTGAAGTCTTCAAAGAAAAACAAACACAGAAATCGTTTCCATAGCTATAAATTATACCATCGGAAGTCGATTTTCAAAGGGATTTTCCTACCCCCACCTTTTAACTATACTAGATTTATGACATAATAAACAAATGTGCCGACACAGTTAGCAGAAAAACACAAAAGCCTATACCGTCTGTCAACAACATCATTATTTTGTTCAAATTCCAGTAATCGGGGAAACTGACAAATTAACCAGAAACTCCGCAAAATTGACGAAATCGTGTCATATCCCCCTCATTATGTAGCCAGTAGCGTATTCGGAGAAAAAAAAACTACACACAAAAAAACACCCCACCCCCAGCCGATGAGCTAGATATATGCAAATTAACTTTTTCGATCTCTCATTGTACGGACTGCTGCAAACCATTAACTTTAAAGACAGCCCACTGGATACAGCCCCGACGCGCTCCCTCCCTCTACTACTCTCGTAGACAAAAAGCGTGGGATCGTATTTCACAAGAGAGTTCTTTCAATCAGATCTCACCCCTCCTTCTCTCCCTCCCCCTGACACACGTGGGTTGCCTACTTTGAAGTGCCGAGCTCTGGTATTTGACTGCGAGAACCGTCTTAGGACATACATGCAAGTTTTTAATTCAATTACCTAAGCAATAATAATAATAAATATGGATGCACACCCCTTTCTAATAACAATAATAAGTAAAGTAAAAATAAGTAAGTATGAAATGAAGTATGAAGCCTAAGGGTTAACAAAATACGCGAGCCAGTCTTCCGGTTTCACACACGACTGTTTTAACTCTTACTACACAGTAAGTATATTTATATACACACACAGGCACACTCAAGTGCCTCACATTCAAGAAATCAGAGTGTCCTCGGGCGCTAACAAATCCCTAGAGACACCGCACGCGAAATACACTACTTAAAAACAAAGCCGACTTACCTTTGTCGAAACTAAAAACTCGTTCTACAAGTGTCCAACGCCGCAAACAGACTTCACAAAGTTTCGCCTAAAGTGATTGTCTGCTGAATAAGTGACAACACACACTAAATTAAAATAAAGAAATTGAACAAAATTATTATATAAAAACAAACATCCATATTGAAATAATCCCAGATTTTTATTAGATGGCTTCAAGCATGCTCGAACAATAAACTATAAAATTATGCACTATTTTTTACTATTCATTTAAAAACAACCAGACTACATTGACAAAATTCGCGGTAAACGCGCTGAGAACCAATATCTTCGGTTATATTAAACATAAGTCAATTTTCGAAAACGAACATCCAAGTCGGCGATCTGTTGATAACAAAAGTACACATCGCGATTCAGAATATCCATGTCTGTACCATAGCGAGGATTTCCGTCCCGTAGTCCGTGTTGGTAAATCGCTCCAGCTTTTTCTTTCGTTCTATGCAACGACTTGGGATTGCCCGACGAGAAGGTTGAGGACTTGGAATGTCGCTGCAAGTTATATAGTTAGACAAGTTCCTCTTCCTTCAAACCAAACTGACACGCACAGAGCATTATACACCGTGTGTCTACTGTGTTAATGAAATCTCTTCAACTGTTTCCTTTCTTTACACTATCTAGCTCTCTGGGCCGTGGATCGAACTGCGCCGAGCTGAGCTCTGGGTTTTTAAGGGACACGCCGTTTGGCTCGGCGCTCAACCGATGATGATATTACCACGCACTCAGACACACACATTCAGCCTCAACACAGAACCGCCCCTCTTTCTTCAGTCGCTGACGTCACCCCGTACCTCATATCGGGGACGGAATTCCCTGACAGCGCAAACTGGTACCAAAAGACAGTCCCGCTATCCCATTCTTTTAAGGTGGACTCGTGTTAAAAAACGGTTTACCACTACAACTTTTGGATAACTCGATTTAGCTTTGCCTTTTAAATTAAGAAATAAATACGGTACTTTGGTTTATCCAATTTTTAACCTCATCAATAGTCTCGGAACATGGGTTTGAGAACAGACTTGAGTCGATTAATTTTTCTGCATTTGTTGTACCATTAGACACAACGTCAAAGCTGTGTTTTAATTACAACTCCACTTCCCAAAATTACAATTACTAACGATTGTCGGAGTAATTCTCAATTACGATTCCACACACCGCTACAGTGGCCTTAGATGTCGTGTTTACATGCGGACACACCATGATCTGCAACAGCTACATCGGCTTTTCCTAATGACAAACAGAGCTATTATAGCTCACTGCGGCTGCAGCACGGTGGTGCCTTTCTATTTAGATCAGCTGCCTCATCCGGGAACAAAGAAAACAAACCTAAAATCGGAGACACAGAAGTGTGTCATGGATTTGCTTTATCATGGGTGCCACACTCACATTCACACAAGGTATGATTACTTCCCAGAGAATTGTGGTACCGACTGTCCATCTGCAGACAGTAAATATATTTCTGACGTAATATATTTTTTGCCTCTCTCTCTCTCTCTCTCTCTCTCACACACACACACACACACACACACCCACACACACAGTAAGCAAGGTTTTACTGCTTGTGTTTTGCTTCTTACCCCTTGTATGAATGTAATTGTGAGTCGTACATTCACATCACACTGTGCCGTGTGTGTGTCTGTAGAAGGTGTGTGTTCTCTTTGTGAATTGCTGTGTGGTGAAATGATAGCCCGGCCTGGACTATGGGTTTAGCCTCGTCGCCTGTGTTGTGGGTGCGTGCCTGCCTGTATGCGTGCGCGCGTGAGTGAGTGAGTAGTAGAGTGTGTAGGGGGGCTGTAGCAGTGGGCCGATGTGTCACTGGTACAGACAGTACTTCTCCTCCTAGCCTGTCTGACCATGGAGCAGCCTCCAGTTGCTGTGACAGAGGGCCAGATTGTTTGAGTCAGCACCGGGGTACACTGTTCACATTGACACGGGAGCACTTTAACAAGCACACTGTCCCACTGATGGAGTCTCATACACAGTTATAAAGACTCCCACTGACACATACAGTTGATACTGATACTTTGTATCACACACAAAACACATTCCTCCAACTGAAAATAAAGGGTATGAATAAGTAAAACTATAAATATGTACAATTATTAAGTATGAATCATTAACAGGGGACAAAGCTGTGAATCATTTGAGTCTGAGAACTCATGAGTCTGAGAACTTTATTTTTTTAGAATCAGTTCTCAGATACAGTTTCAGAGCATAATAATAATAATGATGATGATGACGATGATGATGATGTAATAAGATCAAAAGAACAGAAGCACATTGTACGGTATGCACACACGTGTACAGAAGCGCACACCACACATCCAGCTCCCATGGTCACTTGGATTGCAGGGCCAACATTATTAGAGCGAGGGGTTTGATTCCAGCTGACATCCTGACTGCGTGTCTTGTGAGTGGTGTTACTGAGAGGAGCTGACTGACTGTGTGTCATTACTGGCATTATAGTTGAACTTAAATGTCTACCGTAAAGCAGGGCAACTTTCATAGGAAATCATTCGCCAGCAGGTGTGTAAGTGAGGTTACTCTCTCTTTCTCTCAGACACACACACACACACACACACACACACATACACACACACACACACACTGAAGCACTCCTAATTATTAGTCACATTTGATAGCAAAGTTTATTCACTTGGTCCCTTGGATGCCTCATAGGAATTTGTAAGTATCTAAGGGAAAAACCATGGCTTGTTGCCTAGAGTGTATTTGTTAGTTTTCAAATGTAAATAGTTATCATCAGGTAATAACCGTTCCATGTAATTCTATGCAACAGCCCCTTCTCTCACACGCACAATCACTGAAATCACTTGTCACCTTTCATGAAGGCTTGTTTTTACACCCTGCTACACTGAACAAATGCATACAAAGCAAGTTGTACATGTTCCCCCACTTGTCTATCCATGTCGAATTCATGCACTCAGAGCCCTAAACATGACACATCATAAACAACGTATCGACAACAAGGTGGTGATGACTCACATCCTGGGGTGGTTTGGGAGGGACCATGGGCTTGTCCACTCACACAGATTATTACATAATGCCCCCGTTGGGGCTCTGACAAACACACCCCTGTTTCTCTCTCCTTCTTTTCCTGCCCACTGCTCTCTTTACTCACTCACTCTTCCTTTTTGCGCTCTGTCCATAACCCCGTCGTGTTCCTCTCTCCTCCTCTGTCCATAACCCCGTCGTGTTCCTCTCTCCTCCTCTGTCCATAACCCTGTCGTGTTCCTCTCTCCTCCTCTGTCCATAACCCCGTCGTGTTCCACTCGCCTCCTCTGTCCATAACCCCAGCGTGTTCCTCTCTCCTCCTCTGTCCATAACCCTGTCGTGTTCCACTCGCCTCCTCTGTCCATAACCCCGTCGTGTTCTTCTCTCCTCCTCTGTCCTTAACCCCGTCGTGTTCCACTCTTCTCCTCTGTCCATAACCCCGTCATGTTCCACTCTCCTACTCTGTCCTTCACTTCACCATGTTCCTCTCTCCTCCTCTGTCCTTAACCTCACCGTGTTCCACTCTCCTCCTCTGTCCATAACCCTATCGTGTTCCTCTCCTCCTCTGTCCTTAAATTCACCGTGTTCCTCTCTCCTCCTCTGTCCATAACTTCACCGTGTTCCTCTCTCCTCCTCTGTCCTTAACTTCACCGTGTTCCTCTCTCCTCCTCTGTCCTTAACCTCAACGTGTTCCTCTCTCCTCCTCTGTCCTTAACCTCAACGTGTTCCTCTCTCCTCTTCTGTCCTTAACCTCAACGTGTTCCTCTCTCATCCTCCGTCCTAAACCTCAACGTGTTCCACTTTTCTCCTTCATGCCTTATTCGCACTCATCTGGCCCCGTGTTCTACCAGCTCTTTTCACCACCCCACACATATGTGTGGGCATACCACTAGGGAAAGCAAGATATAAGTATGTGTGAGTGTGCGTGTGTGTGGCCATTGTCCGTGTATTCATGTGTGTTTGCGTGTGTAAGGAACATTTTAGTTGTAGGACTCACCTGGACAGGTAGATTGAGTTAAGCAATAGCACCAGATGCAGTGAACCAGGGTAGGCTGTCTCAGCTGATCTGCATACTGAAACTGAAAGAAAGACTATGGGTTAGTCTAACGGTCAACACAGTTTAAAAAAGATGGTCTATGCCTACAAAATAACACATCCCAATAAGGTCACCATCCAAGCCATGTTTCCATGTTTATTTAGCTCAGTTTAAACACAGAAAACGAACGGATTGCTGGGACTCTGGTCCACATTTAGCGGGGTTTGTTGTGAATGCCATGGACAGTGACGCCACTCCCTTGAGTAGTTCCTCGAGCTAGAGGCTTCATCAGTCTTTAGCTCAATCTTGGTGGTGAAGAGGTGGTGAAGGCCCCAGTTTGATTCCCAGCTAGGGCTGCTAAAAGGTCAGAGACCAGCCAGGTTGAATTGGGTTGGTTACACCCACACACAGTAACATGCAAGCAAGGGCCCACAAACAGTTACATGTACACAGGTGCATACTAAGATCCAAACAACTCTATCTCTCTCCATCTCACACACACACATCAAACTTTTAAGATGCATCCACACACACTCGTATATACTCTTTTTAAAAGTTAAATGCACACACAGACACACACATACACACACATACACACACAGACATTTCATGACACAGCTGATCTACTTTTCTGATTAGGTTCTGACTGAGGTGGCGGTTCCCTGGGTAATGACACAGTAAATAATAACCAAATGTCTATAAGGCCACCCCCGGTGACCTTCTCTTTTCACCTCTCTACCTCCTTCACGACAGTGTGAGATATCGACAGGACACGATCTTTACCCTTTATCATTTCAACCCCTCCATTAGCCAGCTTCAATGCTGTCTCTTTCTCAGTCACTCACTCACACATCAAACTTTTAATATGCACACACACACACACACACACACAAGCACGCACACACACAGACATATACTCATACAAACACATAATCACTCACACACACATTAAATATTTAATATGCACCCACCCACACACACACACACACACACACACAGTCACCCCCCTCCCCGCCCCACACACAAGCACACACACAGAGTCACTTATACAAACACATATTCATTCACACATACATGTAGTCACTAACACACACACACACACACACACACACACAATAAATCCCACACATACAGACAGACACGCACACACACACACACACACACACACACACACACACACACACACACACACACACACACACACACACACACACACACACCTCAGTTGTGGATTTGCTTTCTCTCTTTCTCTTCAATACTCAACATACTGGTAATATATTTGGATTGAATAAATAATTTAATCAGAACAAAATCTAGAACTCTTCACCTTCTCCCAACAATATATATTACAAAGTGTGACCTGAAGGTCATGGGTCAGTATCCCTACATTGACTCAGCTGAAATTATTGACTAATATTACTAACAAATCTCTTTTTCTGAGAACAAGTATAGATTTCAGATCAGCGAAGTGGTCGGGAATTCAGATAAACGAGTGAGTCCTGAATTCAGGACATCAAGCAAACCCAGGTCAGCAAGTGAGTCCAGATTTCAGATCAGCGAATGAGTCGTGGAGATGTTTGGGTTCGATCTTTCCCATTCCAATGCTTAACAGGGGGGTAGGAAAAGCGAAAAGTTTTAAAGCTTGGAAAAAGATGAACATGGAGGTATCTATCCTTCATGCTGGATATGCTGGTCGTGCTGTATGGAACCACGTCTGTGGGGTCCAGAAGCATGATGGCTACCATATAGCCGGGACACACCATGACTTTGACCTGAACAGGCAGGAGAAGGCCAAGCGGCAGCACATTAGTGTGAGCTCAGAAGTCTCATGTAGGCTATGAGATCCGGTCCGGAGATGTGAGAAACACAGGGCATGTCTGGAGGTGTGGAGCGGTCAAAGGTCCTAAGGATTAGGACCGCCAGACACACACTGACACAGACACCGCTCCCCAGGTACCCCCCACATACACACACACACAGACATAAAATGCTACAACACTACAAGCCTGCAGGAGACTAACTTTAAACCACCTCTAGTCCCGCCCCACGCAAAAAGCTACAATGTAATTAAAAAACTGCTCTCAAAAACAGGCCCCACTACAATCTTGCATGAGAAAACGTTTGACTTTTTTGTGTGTGCATGTGAGACGCAGGAAAATATATCAACTCAACCAGGACATGTGGCTATGGGAGACCTTCATGGAAGAGTTAGAAGGGGGAGGGAGGACTGAGGTTTTGGGTTGGGGTTTGTCAGCTTTTGCTTTACGTTTGGAAGAAAGGTCATGGTTAGCTGTGTCTGGTTTGTAAAGTCTGCACGCACACACCCACACAGACACAGATACGCACAGACGGACACCCATACACACCCCTAGACAGACAGACGCGCACACACACACAAAATAGACATAGACATACACACTAACACAGATGCACAGATATAAGCAAACACACACCTAGACAGACAGACAGACAGAGACATGGTCATACCCTCACTCACATGTTCATACTCTCACTCACACAGGCAGGCACACACACCCTTACTCACACACACACAATCATACACTCACTGACAGTCATACTCTCACTCACACAGACAGACACACACACCCTCACTCACACACAACCATACACTCACTGACAGTCATTCTCTCACTCACACAGACAGACACACACACCCTCACTCACACACAACCATACACTCACTGACAGTCATACTCTCACTCACACAGACAGACACACACACCCTCACTCACACACAACCATACACTCACTGACAGTCATACGATCACTCACACAGACAGACACACACACCCTCATTCACACACAACCATACACTCACTGAAAGTCATACTGTCACGCACACGATCATGTTCTCAGTCATGCACACACTGTCAGTCACACACTCACACAGTCATCATACACACTCAGTCATCATACACACTCACATATTCATCATACACACTCAGTCATCATACACACTCACAGTCATCATACACACTCAGTCATCATACACACTCACAAACTCACACAGTCAATCATCATACACACTCACACAGTCATCATACACACTCACACAGTCATCATACACACTCACAAACTCACAATCATCATACACACTCACAAACTCACACAGTCACTCATCATACACACTCACAGTCATCATACACACTCACAAACTCACACAGTCACTCATCATACACACTCACACACTCGCAGTCATCATACACCACACATTGGCAGTCAAACACACACACAGTCATCATATAAACTCAGTCATCATACACACTCATAAATTCATCATACACACTCACAAACTCAGTCATCATACACAGTCACACAGTCATTATACACACGCAGTCATCATACACACTCACACAGTCACTCATCATACACACTCACACAGTCATCATACACACTCACACAGTCATCATACACACTCACAAACTCACATAGTCATCATACACACTCACAGTCATCATACACACTCACAGACATCATACACACTCACAGTCATCATACACACTCACAAACTAAGTTATCATACACACTCACAGTCATCATACACACTCACACAGTCATCATACACACTCAGTCATCATACACACTCAGAAACTCACACAGTTGTCATATACACTCACACAGTAATCATACACACTCACACAGTCATCATACACACTCACAGTCATCATACACAGTCATCACACACACTCAGAAAATCACACAGTCGCCATACACACTCACACAGTCATCATACATACATGATACCCAGGAGGAGAAGGTACACAGGAGCAGTGAGTGTATAGGAGGACAAGAACCCCCCCCCCCCAGTATTTTCTTGTTCCCAACTGTTAAGAAATTACACTCCAGACTTAGTCTCCTCTCAGAGTCCAGAACTTAATTTTGTAACTTCCCACCCAACCTCTTTTTCAGAGCGCTTGCAGGTGATTTAGAAATAAAAGGGAGGGACATGTTCTCTCCTGAATACCCACACTTCAGGCTCATTTTAATGACAAACCCCTGGGGATGTGTGTAGGGGATCAAAAATCATCTTTCCAAATAGGAACATACATCCCAGAGAGAGAGGGGGGGGGCATGAGAGGAATATAGGGAGCTAGAAAAGATTCCCAGCAAGCCCTCAGAGATCTAAAGCTCCACAAAAGTCCCAGAATGAACCGTACAATATGAAGAAATTGTTAGTGTGTCTTTAAACCACGAGCGCTGTGGCGCTAACAGATATTCTCACACTCCTTTCTGTTCAATGCCTTCATTGTCAGAAAGAGCCAAACGCATTAGGCACCAGCCCAAAGGGAGACCCTCTGATGTTTCAATCTGACAAGCGTGCTGTCATACAGAATTTCAGTCCTGTCTGAAAGCTGACGCTGTCTCGGTTTACCGTTACACATATTCTTGGTAGTGTTACTTTGGGCTATTCAGGTTTAAGGCGAATCCTCCCTTACGCACGCCGAACACACTTAGGCTGATCTCCTCGCGACCCAGTGCCCTCAGGGCAGCTGCTCTGAGCTGGATTAACGGGTCAGGTGACGTTCTGGAGTCTGCCCCAAGACCAGACACGAGTGGGCAGAACTGGAACAACCAGTTTCTCAGATGTTATCCCCAGGGCCGGCCCGTGTGCCTCTGCGACCTCCGTCTCCATTGTCTGGTAACCATGCCTACTGATGGAGAGGGTGGAGCCTGTGTGTGCTTGAGCGTGCCTGTGTGTGCTTGAGATGCGTGTGTCTGCGTGTGTGTCTGTGGAGTCAGAGGAAACGCGGAGCAACAGAATCCTCCCCACACCTGTCTGTTTCCCCCAGGGGGGGCACATCAGAGCCCTGAGGTCTGTCTATATTCACCACGCAAAGGAAGAAAAAGCTTTAAACTTGTTTCTGCAGCGCTAACTAGGCCGTTTTCTAACTCGCTTTCACAGTTTTAAAGTTGCGCCTGCTACACGTGTTGTCCTCCAATGAAGTAACAGATGGAGTGGTACCCGGTGAGGAAAGAC
>JAOYSI010008338.1:0-11577 GCA_025775065.1 Hiodon alosoides | reverse complement strand
TATATATATATATATATATATATATATATATATATACATGGGCTTTAAGCATATTCTGAATGTTGCTTATGCTTACATTGGTCATTTATTATAACGATTCATTCAAGAATGCACAATTTTACAGAATACATTTAACATGGTTCTGATGTTTCATAGTTTTTTTTTTTTTTGGTTTTGTTTTGTTTGTTTTTATTAACAAGTATTTGAAAATATAAAATTATATTTGTATTCATTGCAAATAAAATCAACCGTTCAATGATCTCCAGTTATTTTCTTATTTACATTTTTAAAAATCTCATTCTGCATTTTTACCTAACACTGCATATTAACAACATTTCAAGTGCTCTGGCAGCCTTGTCTGATTTGTGTTAGTCTGTAAATACCACTTTTCCTGAAACATCTAGCCAAGTCACATAACACTTGTACACCAACCACAACGTTCACCTAATGCACACTTGCCTTTCCCAGAACATCGCTCAATGACATTAGCACCCTCGATTTGTTTTTAAAGTTTTGATGTTTGACAGGTTTTTGGAAGGTTTCAGTTTTTGGTTGACACCGAACATTTACTCATGCATTTAGTATTTAGTAGACTCTTTACCAATACATATTTTACTGAATGTTTTTGAAGGACAAATGTATCTGTTCCTTAAAATGGTACATGGCATTGTTATAGTGAGGAATAACATATTTAAACATTGAAAAACTGAGGGTGTATAAACATTTCTCCGGATCAGAACAAAATGCTATTGCCATGATATTCCTACTCAGTTGTTTATACTATATAAAAGCCACACAGTATCCATTGTGTTAGGAAGAGTTTTTAATGATTGGTTCTGTTGATTCTTAGCCTTTAAACAGACATTTAAGAATGTTCTCATGGGTAAAAATTCAAAAATAAAAACAGGTTTGCAATGATATAAATAAGGGCAGCTGCCAGATAAATAATAATTATATGAATGGTTTGAACAAAAAGATTTTATGTTGACTAATATGAATTAAAAAAAATTTTATTCCCAAAATTATTAGTAGGGCCGTGCATGCTGTCTGTTGTATGTCTCATTATTAGATCTTATATCCACTGTTCTGATTATGAGCCACAAGTTATTAAAATGGCCAGTATTGTGCTTTATTAAAAGCATATTAAAACAAGATAACCCAACAGCTGGGTTGCGTGGTTCAAGTTAATTCCTCCACGTCTTCTAATAAGAAAATAAGTATGATGATTAAGAAGTGATGATCACACACACACACACACACACACACACACACACACACACACACACGCACCTTTCCTCCTCCTGTTGTGTGGCTCAAGTTAATCCTCCACGTCTTCTAATAAGAAAATAAGTATGATGATTACGAAGTGATGATAATTGACAATTACTTTATTTTGGTGCTCTCACAAAACGTTCTCTTAAAGAGCACTTGTTGGCCTTTGAATGCATTTTCCACGGCCACGCGTGGCCCAGAGTATGACTGGTAGGCCATTAAGTGCCTGATTAACCAACGCAATGCTCAAAAGACGGAACATAGCCACAGCCTTAACTCATTTAAGCAATGTGGATTGATGCCACACATAACTTAATATAGGAAGTGTGATTATTGTACGCTTCATTAATTATATGTGTTTATTTGCCACTTTTATGCATATATGTGCGTTGGTAGTGAACATAGTATGTTGAAGAGCAACGGAAATGGCAATTAATATGATTATATGATGAGGAATCGTAAACATGGCAGGAGCGTGTTTATTAAATATACATACATAGTACACTGAGGCATAATTATAATATCTTAGAATAACTCGTGAAATCCTTAGGCCAATAACAGTTTTACATGGACAACTGCCCTGCAACCATTGGTATATCTGTTTATTGTTTATTCGCATTCAGGACAGGTTCAGGTCCCAGAAAAGTGCTGGTGCAAAGCAGATGATCCTTGAGAATATGTTTGATGTTCCCCTGTTCTGACAGTAATGTCCCGCTCATTCCTTCAAAGCAAGGTGGGCCCTTGCCACGAGAAGGCAACAGGGGCGGGCAACAAACCGCCAATGGAAGGCTTTGATTGGGGATTTATCCAGGGTTTTGTGGGCGTGCAGGGCATCACGTCAGTTTGTCTCACGGTTCTAAACAGTCTCACAACTTTACAGTTCTAAAATGCAGGCCACTAACACGTTTCCAGGGAATAGAGATGATGGGATGGGTAGCACGGGGGTAGCTTAGCAGTGACAACAGCAAATGAGCAGCAGTTGAGCTCTAGATGATCTCGAGCAGAGAGACCAGCCAGGAAGCAGGATCTGCAGGTGTGAAGGGGCTCTAAACTGTAAATTAGGTCTTTCTGGAAGAAATATGTATAATAATAATGTAATATATATTATATATTAAATATATATATAATGTAGCAGAAATGCTGTTGTGGAAGTATGAGATGAGCATTTTCAATGTATATTTTACATTTAAACCACATTATGCATTTTAGGTTTGCATTCGGAGAAAGCAGCATTGCTACATTGCTATCGGTTTCATTCTTAAAGATATCTGTGTTAAATAGAATTACTGCTTTGTCGTCATTTATTGAGAATATTGTTCGTTTTTAACTGTTCGCAGCAGCTGCATTTCTGAATGCGTTTTTCCCCCATCCCCCTTCACTGTTAATGTGAAGTGAGTAATAATTGTGAGCAATGCCTTTGGCTATGAGTAATCTCTGCTTGTATTCGCAGGAATAATTGATAAACCAGATAAGATTTAGCCTCCGTTCAGTCACCGGAGACCGAGGACCCCTGGCATCTTGACATGTGTGCAGTCTATCCCCAGATGAAGTGTTGCTTGAATGATGTATTTTTGTTTTGGTTAATGACAGGAGGAGTGTTGAACTGAAGTGTTTAATTAACCCTACCAGGGGCTGCCTGTCACAAACGCCCATCCTGTCTTGATTGAGACCTCGAACGTATCGCAGGGGAGGCAGTGGAAAGTGATAATGTGAAGCCACGACGGAAGATTGCTTTTTTTAAATTCCATTTTATGGGTCAGTGCTTTGAATTCATTACGGGCTTGCAAAGACATTCGGCGGCAAGAATAATGCTCTCTCCTTTGGCGGAAGAGAATTGTGTGTGCTGTGGCCAGGGGAATTAAAATGTGACATCTTTATCTAATTTTAATTTCAGTCATAAATATAATGTGCTTTATTTCCAGATCTTCAGAGGACAGATTTTATTTAGACAGCACTCTATCTCTATCTTATATTGTACCTAGCTGCATAAAAAGCTGGTAACCAAACTGGGAAATTAGATTTTCTTTTATATGTTCCAGTGGACCCCGCATCAGGAAAGAATTATACATTTAAATATATACTATTTTAAAAATATGAGAAAATCCCCAATAACTGTTAAAAATAGCTATCAACTATTCGCAACCATTATCAGTTTTTCAATCTTGAGTTTAAAGTTCCATCAATCTTGAACATTGACAGGCGAAAGACCCCCGATGTGTTTAAGACACGAATCTTGAGAATCATCTGCTTTATCTGTTTAATCAATAGACACCATATGACTGGGGGTCAGCAGTTGCCATCATCATGACTTAAGATGCTGTTGGAAATTTGCTTAAAGCTTGCGCCAATTAACTTCATGATGATGAATGCCGGGGCGGACGCCTCTTTGTGGCCGAGGAAAGCTCAGCTGTTGAGCTGGAAGGTCCCAAAGAATCTATCTGCACAGCTTCAAGCTCGCCCACCCTTAATGATTTACGCCAATCCCTGCAAAACGCACACGCACACACACACACACACACACACATTGGAGCTGTCAGGACACAATCAATCAGTGAGGGGTTTGTCTAAGGCTTTCGACGAGATTAATGAGCCTGGGACAATAACAAGTCTGATTTGCATAGAAAATTGCCGTAATCAAAAAATAAATAAATAAATAAGTAAATAAATAAATAACCTGATGGTGCTAAGGTCGAATTGTTTTGTTATTTTTGTTACTCCCCCTGAAGTGCTTTGTCACCCAGCAACATGATAATAAGTTGGTTTTGGACGGAAACTGGAGCTTCTTGCTTGGTGGACAGTGCTGTCCATATACATCTTTCTGATGTAACAATAGTTTCGCTCTTAACCAGCAGAATTATGGCCACATTTTCGATTAATGGTTGCCATGTGCAAACGTAATTTTGTTTGGCCACATGCAAACGTAATTTAGTCATTTTCCTCATCCTAAATAAATAATTTTTACAATGTGGCATGTACCTTGTGGTTACAAGCAGAGAATGAAATTAATGAGAGACTATGCAAATGAGGCATCCAGTGCTAAGATAAAGATGTACTTGGGATGTCTTTTGGTTCAATTCAATGTTTTGAGGTGACTGTTTAAGGGAATACTTCTTTGTCAGACAGTTCAACGTCTAGATAATTTTGTTTCGGTTCATCTAGTTAAACAAGAATAAAGACTGCATTGATTTTGAAAAATGGCATATCTGTCTGTTTAATAGTATGGTCTAAATTTAAATCATGTTTTATTAAATTATGTCACATACACCTAGCTAGCTAGTGCGGTGTTAACCGGCAGAGTAGAGAAAAGTGAGGCTGTCATTGGTGCTGTCCTGGTGGCAAGTGTCAAAGAGTGTAGGAGAGTGGATTTCAAAAGTACTTTTTCCTGCTTTCCATTTAAGTTAAACTGGTACTTTCGCAGCAAGCACATTGTTTCTGAAGCACTTGAAACTTATTTTTACTTTGAATTGTGTGTGATACTGCTTCAGGTTGTGTCCTCCAGTTTTACACAGACAACTGCTCTCACTAACCTTGGTCGGCACAACGACAGTTCAGACCATTAACCTAAGGGTCAAAAACATTAACCTTAACTGAGCTGTTGGCAATGGACTACTGTGCTGTTTTCATACTGTAAAACGGATCGTTCTACCGTCTTTTAAAATTTTTAATTTTTTTTCCCTTTGCTTGTTTTGGTTTTCAGCGAGGAATTAAACCAGAGATGTCTTCCAAGAAAACAAGGGAAACACAAACTTTTTTAAGGCCGCTAACCCATTGTGTACTTTCTCCCTGTCAAATGAGACAGTGACGGATAAACTGAATGTCTTTACAGAGTTAAGTCTGAGTATATATATTCAGTCTATAACCCCTTTCTCACTCCCACACCCAATTGTTTGAGAGTGGCCGGAAATATAAGGAAGCCACTCATCGACACATCCTCCTGTCTTCTGTATACAACGTAAGTGCCATCTGGCTCACAAAAACCATTGTTCTGCTCCTCTTGTGAACACTAAGGGGTCACGTCGCCTGCCGCGTGGGGGTCAGACTGTTTAAAGTTCTCCTCTTAAGCAGCTAGAAGCTACTGATTCACAGGAAATTTAAAGTGTCAGAACATGATAGAAAGGGTGCCGGGCGGTGGGGAGTAACAGCTGCCAGACTTCCAGCAGCTTGCCTCCTGATTTCATGCATTTGGCATGTTAGCGTGGAGGTGTATTTCTTTAAACGTAGCCCATTGGGAAGCTCCTCTCAGGGGGTCCACGCATAAGGTCACCTCAGATTCAGACATTGCTGTGGTGTGTAGCTGCATGCGATTTTTTTTTTGAAAGCCAGTGGGTGGGTGAGTGGGTGGGTGGATAGTTTGTGTAGGGGGGGTTTTGTGGGATCTTCTTTTATGGTCATAGATGAGAAAGTACCTAAGGTTAACAATAACTTGAATTTCTCTGACCTCCAAAATCCAATGATTCAACATATATTGGTGATGAAAGTTTGTAAAAATTTGAAACAACTGAAAAATGTTGCAGTATACCAGGGTTAACCAGTTGTCAACCATTGTGTACTTGAAGAAAAGCCAGAAGAAAAACGTTTAATTCAGTTCTGCTTTGGAGGCCCTTTAAGGTGTTCTAATCAGAAGCTAAGGCATAAGTGTACTCTGTAGCTGGTGGTCTCAAACACAGCACTTCTGTTGTAGTTGCAGTTCGCAAACATTCTCTAAACTGCCCAGCAAGGAACAGAAACGCTGTTGCTGGAACTAAAAAAAGTTTCTTTATTTTCACTCAGGACTCACATTCTGCCCCTCCAATACATCTAAGCACTTCGGCTGACGTCTCTGTTTAGTTCTTCAGTTCAGTCACAAAATAATATTATTACAAAATGTGTAGAAGTGATTCAAGTACCACCCCAATCAGAGAAAATCACAAAATCACGAGTGAAACTATTGTTTCAACCACAGCTACATTACATCAAAACCTGTTGCAGATAACCCACAAGAGAGAAACTGGTTTGACGAGGTGGGTATTACATCAAGTGCGATTAGCAAGTTAGCTCGATAATTTTGCCACGATACGGCTAATTTTGAACGTGACGAATCCTTTCATACAGAATCTCGTTGACATAGGTGCATAGCTAGGCTATTCAGGGACATACTTATTCTACTCAGATGATAAAATGGTAGTAATCTAGAGTTATATGCATATTTGCAAACTCAGTATCTGAAAATAAAATAATTTTTCAACTAAGTGCTCTGCAGCTACCCCTAATGTAGGTGTAACCCACATGTTTGGACATACCGCTGTGTATTTATTACTAAATGAGCGAGAAGAAGAAAATATTCTGGTTGTGGAGGATTAGAAGACTCAAAATGTGTCCGGTTTGAGACCAGTTACAAGAATGCCATAATGGCGGTTTGAGTTAACCCCCCCAATAATTTTAATAATTAGTACCTCCATAATTAGTATGCAAGCACATTTTTAAATAAGAATTCGCAATTATAATAACAGTTAAACAATTGACTATGAATTCATTGTTTGCATTATTACCGCTGAAATGTCACAATGTTTAATATGCCAAAATGTTGTCGAATATTAAAGAGATATTCCAGAAACTCCTAGAAAATGTCTCAGGTGTAGTTATTTACCCGTTTTTGTGTATTTTTACAAAATAAATAAGTAAAAAAGAATCAAATAAAAAACACGAAAGAGAATCGGTGGGGTTGCATTTTTGACACTCAAACGTCAAACCGTGACACTGTTTTCCTGGCTGATAACTTCAGCTCTAATTTTCCAACTCTTGTGTTATTATACATTTTAACCGAGCACATATAGCCTTAGACTGGGACTAAATCAAAACTTTGACAACCCGCTAATCGCATTTAATAAAATTGCATTTTCTGTTCTTTGAAAATATCTTATTTATTCTACTGTACTCATAAAAATAAAATGCTATTAAATATATTTTTATTATTTTCTATTATTTTTTACTATTTAATAAAAATAAATAAATAAATAAAACTCAAATACCATATATGGATATACTCAAATCCGATTTAACGGATTAACGTAAATATTCCTAATTATGTTAGCTACTCAATGCACCTTTATGCCATAAGGTATTATTATTAACTTCACTAACGCGGTGAACTCCTAAATTATCTTCTGCCCTGCCATGCTTTCACACTCGCCCTTGTTACAGAAACTGTTTTGCATTTCACTGTGATTATTTTTCCCTATTGTTAAGACAATTCACGTCAGTTATTCAGCTCGGCAGAGAAGTCCTTAGCATGTGCGTTTCCTTTTTCTGCCGCCGTCACTATGGTTACAATCACTCACCACCACTGACTTTGTAAGAACTACGTGCTCGACCACATATCCTGATTATTTTAACCTGGCTTGATTTGGCTGGATAAATTAAACCAGAATCTGTCATTATGAAACCGAGATAGCCCGATTTAAATTATGGGGGTCAATCAAGTCCACTAATTTAAATAAATCAGGGTTTGTTTGGCCAATTTTGTGAAATACCGCTAGGTTCACACTCTTTAGTTAGATTATAGGCAGACATAATAGATATGTATGCATTTATCAACATACATACTTATTTGTTGGTAAGTTATTAGTTTTCATTGTTGAATGTTTTTATTATTATCAAATCCCATTTCTAGTCTCTCTAATTTGTCATATGCACACAAAATGAAGATGGCAGGTAACACCTGGTTTTCAAACTTCTTTTATAAAAAACATGAATAGTGCACAGCTGTTAAGATGGCTTAGTAAATTCACTTACAACCTCATTTGCAAATTTTCCTCTGACAAATTTGCATATTCACACTGGGATACTCATAATTATAAAGGTCTAATGTAAAATTCCACCTAAAGAAAGCCCTTGAAATGGTCCATTACTATTCTGTCTGCAAACACAACTTTACTCACTTGATAAATGTCCCCAGACGTTGAGTGCTCAGTAGCCCAGTAGTTCTACCAGCATTCTGATTATATCTGCCCCGTGGCTCAGACATTTTACAATTTTACCGTAATTTTACCGGACTCTGCTGCCTAGACTCCTGTACTTTTAAACATTTCCTAATTCTAGCAAAAAGAAGAGTAACACATTCCCATGGGGTTATGTCATCATGTTTTAATATTTATTTTCACTTCTTTAAAATAAATCTCCTGCCAGTTATCTGGGGAGAATTTGACAGCTTTGAATGTGTTATGCTAAAACCTGTACTAATGGAGTTATGTTTCTATGAAATGAACAGGGCACGACCTCTGAACTTTTAAATTAGGGCAATGTCAAAATGCAGAGCAGCAAACCCCCATGTCCTCATTTTCTCCTAACTCAATGTTTGACAGACTCGCCCTTTCAGCCTGCAGTTTCCCCTCATCGTCAACTTCAAGATGCATTAGCAATCCGCTCCATTCCAATTTGCTACCACTGTTAATATAGACTTTCTCATAAAGAGTGGGAATTCATTCAATCAATCCCTTTCACTGCGTTATATGTTTCACCTGACAACTTAAGTCCCTATTGATTAACCATTACTTTGTTAAATAATCTCAGTCTATAACACCACAACATTTTTCCAGTGCACTGGTAGATAAATGATATACTACAATAGCACATCCTCTTCCCGTGTCATTTATCTGGCATTTCGTGGCACGTGATTTGTTCTTGTTTCCCTCCAGAACAAGACGTGTACCAGCTATATTACATTACCTATATATGATTTAAACCAACAATTTATTCGCATTGCATCTCTGTTATTTTAAATCTTACAGGAAATAAATTGTTGTCTTGCTGCGCTGTCCACTGTCTAATCAGTGACCAAAACTGTGATAACCGTTTTAGTGAGCAATACAGCTAGATATTGCTGAAATATCCTTTATTTCTTATAGGCCTCCCTGCCAGTGTTTATGTTTGTGGGTAGCATTGTTAGTATGAGTATTCAAATGAGGCTTGGGAAGTATTTGTGCCAAACTATTGGTTGACTGAGTCAGATGTACAACCCTCCTACACTTCCTCCTACACACCTAATCAACAGACAACAGCATGACCTGTCTGTGTTTGGAGTGAGCGGGAGACAGGGCCTTTAGTACTGCTTTTCCACTGCTGGGCCGAGCCGCGCCTAGCCTCGAGTCTCACGGTTCTTGATTCATTTCTCTTTACCCACCACCCCTTTGGTTCCTGGTCTCAAGCGTCCTTTCATATCCGGGACAGAGCAGAAACCTGCTGGTACCTACGCGTTGAGTGGGGTTCGGAATAGGCCGTACTCAATAATTTTACGCAATGATCTCACAGATTGCATATTTTGTTGTATGCAGGAGTCACTGGCTCCATTTCTAAACAAAAAATTGTAAATTGTAATGTTCAACTGTTTTCTTTTTGCAAAAGTTGCAGAAATAAATGATTAAATGCTTATTTTGAGGATGGCTAACCCTTATGGGGGGATGGCTAACTCAATCTAACATTGAACTAAATGGACATTAATAGAGAACACTGAAACTGCTTTCTTCCTAGTTACATTTGTTACTTGATACAATGCTTATAGACATTTATAGAAGTTTATAGACGTTTATATAAACGTATGTACAACGTATATATATTAGGAAATAGTTTAAATTTAAAGGGAAACTACCAGTTGGTCACTAGCTGCTTTTCCAGCAAATCAAGCCTGGCCTACTTCCAGTTCCACAGCAATGGAAAACAAGCAGGAACCACAAACAGCCCAGCACGGGTCTGTTCCCGGTAGTCATGGAAATGAGGCATAAAAGTATCTCTTTGTACAAGTAGTTATGAATAATCTACAGCAGTGTTCTTATTTTCATTATCATTTAAACTGAAATAAAGAGCTCAATTTTTTTGCCTCACAGCTCAAAATGCCAACATTGTCCTGAAGGCTGTGAAGCCATTGTTCAAAGATGGCTGCATAACGTCGCTTTCCTTCTCAAAAATTGGTTAAAATGACAAAATGCATTGCCATTTCTACTTAATTTTTTCAGCTTTTCAGTGTCTGCCTGACGACACTAGTTTAGTGTTTGGCCCAATTAGAAAGGCTTGGCAGTGCTCCTCGGTTACACACCTCTTCCACCGGAACCCCGCGCGCGGGAGCAGCCAAAAGCGGGCGAGAGCGGCGCGCCGGGAGCGAGCCATCCATGTCGGATCACTCGCTCGAAGGGAACCCCAGCGGATCGGTGGGGCCCGCCATTAATCCGCCTCGTTGTGAGGGAGGAGGTCCTTAATGCACAGACTGTACAATTGGCAGAGCTGTTAACGCATTGTCAGAGGCCAGAATGGAGAAGGGGAAAAAAAAACACAAGGCTCGCTTCCCCCCAACAGACATCTGGCAAGGAGACTGTATGAGGCATGTTGTTGGGAGAGAGAGACCGAGGCAAGACAAATAAAATCACTGCTTGGGCTGTGAGATCAGTGGGAGCCTTGCTTGGCTAATCTCACCGATGGGAGCGCGTGCCTGTTGTAATCCAATTACAGGGGCATATGCAATTTGTTAGACACTTCGCATAATGTAACCATTTCCCAATAAACTCCGACTTTTAATAGCGTTTCGGAGCGTACAAATTAATCCAGGAAAATGGAGGTTGGAGCAGACAGCTGGGGGCGTGCGATTGGCCACATCAGCAGATTCCGGAGTTTGCTCTGCCCCCTGTTTTTGGAGTGGAAATCTTTTAATTTGCTTCTGCCGCCTCGTCTCATGCGACACGCGGCAGAAAGTCATTTCGACCTGGCTGCCAGTCAAGATGGAAAATGTATTCAAAGATCAAATTGCTGCAGTGGTTTTATGTTTGCAGAGATTAGGTCTCTGTCAGAATAAAATAATTTATTGTCAGTAATTTGTGCAAGCACAAAATAAATCTGGTAGCCACGTATCACACAGTGCACATATCTGATGAATGCTTTTCATTAAAGTTGAGATTTATTCACAATTTGTGTTAAAAAACATTTCACGCATTGTTTTAAATTGGGAATAAATGCACGCCAGATACTTGAATATTGAGCAGGAAAGTTTACTCAACACAAACATGTCAGCAGATTCTGACCTGTAGACCTGTTTTTTTTTTTTTTTAAGAGCGATGGTGCATGAAATCCATGTCGTAATTTACAATTCTGATTTTAACTAGGTCAAGACCGATCTCAACTTGGTGTCACCCTAGTCTAGCCTTTCGCTAGCCCGTCGTGAATGTGCTGTAAGAGCTAATTGTATGAAAATGGTCTTAAACACTCCTGATAGACAAGGGGACAAAAAAAAAAAAGAAAAAAAAAATTGTTTTCCAGTGACGGAGAAACAGTCTGTCAAGGTCA
>JAOYSI010008336.1:0-11577 GCA_025775065.1 Hiodon alosoides | reverse complement strand
GTGATTTTCTGGATTTTTGTTTTAGATTCCGTCTCTCACAGTTGAAGTGTACCTATGATAAAAATGACAGACCTCTATATGCTTTGTAAGTGGGAAAACCTGCAAAATCGGCAGTGTATCAAATGCTTGTTCTCCCCACTGTATCAGATGTGTAAGGCTATATAATACATCTTTCAGGGTGGCAGCTAACCCCTCACTTTCTCCTATCTGAGCTTACTTATTAAATATCTTCTCACTGTCTACCTTGACATCTTCAACAAATCTTAACCAATGTTTAAACATTGACATTCCATTGACTGAGATTTAATTCCAAGACCCCCTAGTATATGGCAGGACAGGCAACTAACATGTTCTCTACAAAATACTGATGTTTCCAGAGAGCGTGCTTGCACAAAAACTAAACAGAAGTAAAATGGATAATAGAAACCTTTCAGGGGAAAATAAAAGCCTGTATAAATAATGGAAACAATGAGGGGAGAAAATCAAGATATAACATGGTAACCTTAAGTCTAATGCAGGCAGAAGAAACACAGCTAAGCCCTAAAGAGCGTGATGTCCGAACTGTCTGCATGCTCTCTTCTCAGACCTGGATCAGCCCCTGAACTTTTCCCTGGGATAAAAATGACCTTTTACCTCTGGGTCAAAGGGGTCAAAGGTGTAGACTCTTTTAGGCGCAACATTTTATCCTACTAAGGCCTGGCGGCTTTAATCCATACTGCTTGTTGCAGCCACTGTTAGAAAACTCAAATAAGATCTTGTTGCCATATCTCATATTGTTGGGTGTTTTATAGAGATCTTTTGAAGTACATGAGCTAAGATAGGTCCGGTTTTTTTGTGTAGGTCCTGTTTTGTGCTGTTGATGAATTATAATTTCCGACTGGGTCGTGGATTGTTTTTACACATCTTACAGTACTGGTCATTCAGGCTGCTCTTTCTGTGTGTCAATAATAAAGTGATGTGTGGAGGGCGTTGCAAAGATGGTTTGTGACTTTGAATACTGGTTCTCTGTGGGCTGTCGTGGCTGTACGTCATGTACTGGATTTGTATGGACAGGACGTGGACCTGATCGACATCCTGTGGAGGCAGGACGTGGACCTGGGGGCGTGCCGGGAGGTGTTCGACATCAGCCACCGGCAGAAGGAGCATGAGCGCCGGAGGCAGCAGGAGCTGGAGGAGGAGGAGCAGCAGCAGAGGCTGAGAGAACAGGAGAATGTCCTGCTGGCCCAGCTGCAGCTGGATGAAGAGACCGGGGAGTTTGTGCCCCGCCGGGTACCCAGCCAAGAGCCCATGATCAAAGCCTCACAGGTACTCTGCTGTCAGTCACTTGCACCTGGGGGCGGGGCCCATTTACTCTCATGCAGCAGGGTACAGTCCCACGGTAACAAGGTAACCAGGAAACCATGCCATGTGTGGCCTAATGAGGGGAATATTTATGGCACAGCAGCTCCAAGCTGATAGCTGAAACTCTTTCATTAGCACTCCTCTGAAAAACATTATCTGTGTGAATCGCCCAATAATATGTAAACTCCCTGCAAAAAGGAGCTGAAGAATTCAATATGAAAATGTTAAGCAGTTGAATTGGCAAGCTGGGTTCTTGTTATTTCAGGATGTAATGTTTGCAGAAGAGGATAGAAGCACACTTTCATTTGATGAATGCATGCTACTTCTGGAAGAGACCTTCCCATTGGTAGAGACTATTGAGGTAGGAAAGGGGCCTTTCTATGTTCTTCATGCTTTATAACTAGGCTTAAATTAAGTTTCGCATAAATATACAAATGTGACAAATTAAAGGAAAAATGCTGTTATGCTGTTGGGGGCCTTTTCCTTGCATGGTTTGGGTCCCCTTAGATGAAAGGGTCACTGCAAATCATTACCAAGTTCTGAGTGATGGGAGTGGTCTCTTCCAGGATGACAATGCCCCCATCCACAGGGCACGGTGGTTGGGGGGTCACTGAATGGTTTGATAAATGTGAAAACTATGTGAATCATATGCGATGGCCTTCACAGTCACCAGTTCTCTACCCAATGGAACACCTATGGGAGACCTCCAGCAGAGTTCCAGAGACTATGAATCTATGCCAAGGTGCACGAAAGCTGTTCTGGCCGCTCGTGGTTTCCCAAAATCTTACTGGTACACTTCATGTTGGTTTTTCCTTTAATTTGTCACCCGTCTGTGTATGTATATATAAACACACACACACACACACACACACACACACACACACTTTTCTATAATATATATATTTTTAAGCAGGCGATTGAGGAGGCTCCACTGTTGCCACGTTTTCATGCTTCAAAGCAAAGGTTTTTTTATTTTAATATTTTGAAACTTGGCAGAAGAGTAAATGTTTTAGGACAATGCAGGAAAGGAATTTATTTTTTAAAGATTTTTTTATAGCCTATGGAAGTGGAATTTTTTAAAGCCCTGTTTATAACATGACTGTTTATAACATGAGGTTTTACAACACCCTGTTAATTACTGTGTAACATTAAAAAGCATAAACCCTGAGTTTTCCAGTCACGCTTCTCTACCACGTGTCCCGTTTATAATGCCCTGGGTGCTTTTCAGACTGCCTCCCTCCGTCTGGATCCCTCAGCCCCTTCCGCTGCCGGTGAGGGAGGCCATGTTGGGATGGCTCCCCACCAGCTGCCGCAGGCCAACGCCCCCCCCCAGCCACTGCAGGTCAGCGATGCCCCAGTGCCAGAGAAGGCCCTGCTGGAGCTCGAGCAGTCCTGGCTGGAACTGCTGTCTATCCCTGAGCTGCAGGTAGAGTACACAGATCCATTAGTTGCATACCGTGGGTTTTAATTTGAAAGAATGGTAGATATTCTCACCTCCTCCGTTTAAAAAAAAAAAAAAAAATCAGTTTCTTATATTCTAGTCTCCCTGATGCTTACTTTTCATGGTGTTCTTGTTTTCCAGGAGTGCCTGAATACTCAAACCTCCGAAGTGGGAGAGCCATCAGGCTACATGTCCACAAACTCGCTTCCACATGTGGAGGATCCTGGCTACGTATTTTACCTGCCCAGCCTTGCAGACCCAGTCGTGAATCCAGAAGAGGAGCCCTCTGGCTTCATGGGAACCTTTGAAGGGGCCCTCAGTGCTGCTGTTCCTCCTGACAAGTTCAGCCAGATAAGTTTGGAAGTCTCTGACCCAAAGAATACCTTTATCACAGACAGCTTGTGCAGTAAATTTTACCCAGAACTCTCAACCTCTGGTGGTGAGAAGGGCAGGGGCTCAGCGGCCGAGTTGCCCAGGGAGCCTTCCTTTGAACCCATAATCGATGTTCCTGAGTTCATGCTAGAAGGGTTCAAGCCTGAGGGTTCAGGGGAGTTTCCTGATTCAGATTCTGGCCTGTCGCTGGAAACAAGCCCCAAGAGTAGCTCTCTAGAAAGGCTCGGATATGTAGAAGAGACCTTAGGGTACAGCGACTCTGACATGGAGGAGAGGGGTGGCAGCCCTAGCAGTGCACAGTCTGACTATGCAGGCTCTATACTGACCATCGAGGGCAATGCCTTCCCAGCATCCCCCTCCGCTGGCGCAGACCCTGCCCAGCTGCAGAGCGCAGCTGTCCAATGGGCGAAGGCAGAGCCCACAGAAGGGTATAGCCACTGCGACCCTCCGTTCACCAAAGACAAGCCCAGAAAGCACAGGGATTCCCGGTGCTCCCGGGACGAGCAGCGAGCCAGGGCCCTCCGTCTTCCCTTCTCTGTGGACAACATCATCAACCTGCCCGTGGACGACTTTAACGAGAAACTGTCCCGGCAGCGGCTGGATGAGGCCCAACTGGCCCTGGTGCGTGACATCCGCCGGCGGGGCAAGAACAAGGTGGCAGCCCAGAACTGCCGCAAGCGCAAGATGGAGAGCGTCACGGGCCTGGAGAGCGAGCTTGTCTTGCTAAGGGAGAGGAAGGAGCTCCTGCTGCAGGACAGGGCCCGGCTGGACAGCGGCCTGAAGGAGGCTCGGCACAAGCTCCGCAGCCTCTACCAGGAGGTGTTCACCTTGCTGTGCGATGAGGAGGGCAACCCCTATTCGCCCGGCAAGTACTCCCTGCAGCAGTCTGCCCATGGCGACATCTTCCTGGTCCCACGGGTCAAAAAGACCCAGCCCCTATAGCACTTCAGATTCTATGCAAAGAAATGCTTTGCTTCAGCATCAGTCCAAAATAAGAACAATCATCAGGCGTTTGCTAAAATTTGTGTTCTTGATATTTTTTATATTTTCTGACTTTTTGTACTGAAATATTGCCCCCTGAATATATCCCTAATATTGTTTGTAAATACATTTATTCCTTTTTGCGAAGTGTTTTATAAATGATTTTTGTTTTCACTGCTCAAGTGTCATTTTGTTTCTTGAGATTTACAACATTCTCAGTGAAAATTCAATAACAAGCTTGTCAACTGTACTATGTGCAGCATAAAATAGTTAGTTTGATTAATATGAATTACTCAATAGATGTACATCTAGATTATGATCCATTATCAGGAAATATGTAATCATATTAAAACAGTAGGGGAATGACTGTAGTCATGTCACCACCCTGTATGTACAAAAAATATATTCTGCGAATGAAGAGGCCTTTTGATATATAGGCACATCACTGTATATGCCTTCTATTTATTGCATTTAATACTCAAAACTCTGAACCATATCACACCCAGTCCAACACTACTGAGCGTTCACACACACACACACACACACACACACACGTTTAACTCTGAACCACATCACACCCAGTCCAATACACCCGCGTCAGCAAGTGTTGATTATTTAACAAATTTAACATTTCTTCATGAAATACTGGATGCTAAAAGAGAAAATAACATACTTAAAACTACAAATAAGACAGGGGGAAAATCCTTTGCTATAAATCCCTACGCTCACACTGCAGTACTCAGTCCAGGCTGGCCTTTCACACGGAGGGCTATCTGGGTTGTGCTATTGGTCTCAGGCCCCTCCATATCAACCTTTACCAGACAGGTTTCATTACAGAAATCAACATAAAGACCAAAAATGGAAGCTCAATCACCCTTGGGTGAGGGATGTGAACCTCCTCTCTTCTGCTTGGAAATGGTTTCATTCAAGTCATGCAAATCTGAAGCTTATTTCAGGAACATCTCAAAGTTATTGTGCGATACCTATCAATTTCAGAAAACATAACATGTATACCAAGCATTATACAATGCAACCATAAAATGTATTTATTGATAAACAACAATTTGTTTACGTAAAGGTGTCATTTCGGTAGATGTCTATCAGGGTATAATATTTAACCTGAGAGGTCATGGACAATTCTCAAACACATTGATCAAATGGATAGACCCAAGAATAATGTAAAATTTTTTAAAAGGGTTTGCAAAAACATATTCCATGTACAGTGCTTCATCTCTGAAAATTTACCTATGAAGAGAAAGTCAGCCATTGAAGAGACAGGAAATGCCGTTGTTGATCTTGAACAAACCTTTGAGCATATGTTCGTTTTTTCAAAAAGTCAAAATATTTAGTAGGTAATTTTCAGAATTATGATTTAATGTGAAGAGAAACCTGTCAGACAGCAGTGACACCTTACCTTTAGTTTGTTCCTGGGCAGTTCTCCAGGGAACAATTTTAGGTCCATGGGTGATCGTGCAAGACACATTCAGGTTTTTATTGTACAACAGAGGACTCTCATCACGTTACTTTGTCTGTTGATTCTGTAAAATGTGGGTTAGTCAGGTGACTGCCATGGAAAAGGATCTTCATATGAAGTGGTTCTTCTTGAACATGGTCTTTCATTTTGTCACTCAGCAGGGGGTAAATATTAAAAATTAAACAAACACTTAGCCTTACCCATCCAGAATCTTCCTTGTTTAAGATTCATAAGACTTTCAGCCGTTAAGATGACAGCTTCCTTTTCAATCTGCAAATCAAGCAAAGTGATTACTCTTACCTGGACCAAGTCAAGTTATCCCTCCATCTTCTTTGTTTCATGTACTCTTAAAATAAACTCTAAAATCCTCAAACCCGTCTCATTTTCAGGTCTGAAACTAGACCTAGAATACATTCTGTCAAACTCACTAAGCCTTTCCCTGCTAGCACCTGCTGGTCAGGGACGATATAGCCAGCCAAAAACCTTGCTACCAGTAGAAACATGCTTTTCCTCATGGTCCTTTGATGTCACTTCCTGTGCAACAACCTGCTGACTGGTCCACAGGGCAGGGGCTGATGAGGTCCTGCCTCAGGTACGTGTTCATCCACATTGGTCTACTGAAGACCCAACTCAAACCCAACTTTGGGTGGCTTGGTCAGTCAGAATTGTATCAACCCTAGGCCTTGCAGAAGCTTTTCTCAACAAGTCATGGGAAAGAATAAAAGGATTCTCATACAAGTCACCAGAAAACTTCCAGTGTTATCAGATGGCTACACTTTCACACCAAAGAGAAGACAGAAACACACAGGAACTTCTGAATCCAATGATGCACTATGCTTCAGTAGGGAAATTACTAGACAATTTTATTTTAACCGTTTTAGCACTTTCAAAATATTTAACACTGTAAAACATTTATGCATGTGTGGGACTACACTGCTTTTATTTGATTAATAGAATAATCAAAATTGGGGACACAATATAATATAAAAACCACTTGATACTAAAATGCACACATGGATTAACTAAAATGGAAAACTCACAGCTGAACTATTAGTTCTTAATTAAAGTTAATAAATAAGACTCATTGTCACATGAAACAATCTCCAGAAAACACTTAAGATTGAAATTTTCAAATGCAAACAAAAAAAAAAAAAAAAAAAAACTACAGATGTTCATTTAAAAAGGGTTCATCCTCTTTATTCCTTGCTTCACTACCACAATATACAATGGCCATTTCTTTAAGATGCAAAAAATAAAAATAAATTTTGATAAAATTTTAAATTGGGTAAAAATCTAACATGACCTCAGGAATGTACATCTAGTGGACACATTATCTTCAGGTAGCGGCTACACTCTTATGCTCAGTGGCTAGTAGGTACACTCCTCAAAGGAACACTCTCTGGTTTAAACTGCCGTGACTTCTCTGACTAGGGATCCTGGCTCCTCCTGTGTGTTCCTCTACCACGGATGACTGTCTCAAAGTAACCTGCAGCTTTCCTGACCACTCGTCTGCCCATGTCCTCTGCTGCTAAGAACTGTAGCCTGTTGAATGGATACAGGATAAAACAATTTGTTATTCTAGGTTCACAAAGGGTCACTTCAGACAAAGCCATGATGAATGTAACTTACCAAAATGTAACACAATTTAATATCGCCGTGAACCGTAGCCTCCACTACCTCCATGGCCAGAGCCGTAGCCACCTAAAAAAATAATAAATAAATAAATAAATAAATAAATAAATAAATAAATAAATAAATAAATAAATAAACAGACAGACAGAAATAATAAAAAGGATCAGTTCAAATCTGTGCCAATGTAAACCATAGGTTTTTGTCATTGGGCTCTGGAAAAAGTGTCTTTACCACCATAGGGGCCACCCGAGTTCCTCCCTTCAAAATTATTTCCCCTCATGGGGCCATAATTAGACTGCTGGCCACTATAGTTCCCAAAATCATTGTAGTTTCCACCGCCAAAGTTCCCTGCAAAATCACAGAAAGAAGAACATTGGAAGTGGTTTCTGCAGTCCATACAGCCATTTAAGTTTCCAGTAATTAATAAGACTTCACTTGATGGGTACCTCCATAGTTGCCTCCATCATTGTAGTTATCATATCCTCCAAACCCTCCTCCTTGGTTTCCATACCCAGGGCCACCTCCCCCACCGTATCCACTGCGTCCCCCTCCATATCCAGGGCCTCCACCATAGTTCCCTCCTGGAAAGGAAATTAGACAAGAGCACCACAGAAAACTAAAGATGGTTTATACACTTGGTTGAAAGAGAGAGTTTGTTAACCGCTTAAAATTTGTATTCCTGAACTACTGCAACAAAATATTGTTTTGGTCCTAACAATAGCAATAGAGAATATATATTTTCATTTATTTACTGAGCAAAGTGATTATTCCATTTCAGATTCAGTAACTTGTGGCACTCCCTCTAGCAACAATTACTACAACCAAACCTCTCGAAATTGTTGATCAGTCCCGCACATTGGCTTAGACCAAACAGAACTGCTGCAACTCCGTGATACGCAAGTTCTCCAGCAAGAACTTGCTCACTTCAGGTCCTGCTACAACATTTCAATTGAGTTAAAGTCTGGGCTTAGACTCAGCCATTCCAAAACACCATTCTGTTTTAGCTCTACTTGTGTATCTAGGATCGTTGTTTTCTGCATGACCCACTTGCTGTTAAGCTTCAGCTCACGGACAGATGCCATGACTATCTCCTAGAATTTGCTGGTACAGTCAAGAATTTGTAGTTCCGTCAACAATGGCAAGCCAGAGGCAGAAAAGCAGCCCCAAACCATGATACACCAGTCATCATGCTTCACAGTTGGGATGATGTTCTTATGTTGGAATGCAATGTCTGGTTACTGCCAAAAATAACGTTTTTCTCCTTTAAGCCAAAAAGTTCTACCTTACTACTGACTCATCTGTCTACTACAACGTGACCCAATAGCCTTAGGATCAACCAGGAGGCAAATAGAGCTAATGCAGCAATGTTCTCCTTCCTTCTCCTTGCCATCCTCCCATGCACACCATTCTGGTTCAATGATGTTGAACTCATGAACACTGACTTTAGCTAAGGCAAGAGAGGCCCACAGATCCTTAGAGGTTACCCTGGGGTTCTTTGTGACCTGCTGGATTATTGTACGCTTTTCGTTGGACATCTGCTCCTGGGAAGATCCCACATTCAATTACATAACCAATGCAAAAATTTAAAAAAATAAAATTTAAATTAAAAAAAAATTACATAAAATGTATACCATCACCAAATCCATTATAACCTCCACCGTCTCTATAACCACCTCGACCTCCTCCATATCCACCTAGAAAATAAAAAGTTAATTGTGAATTATAGGTTAACTACTTTTGGCCAAAGTATTATTATTTAAAATTGCACGTACCTGAAAAGTTGTCCTCTCGACCAAAGTTACCTCCACCAAAGTTGCCCCCTCTGCCCATAAAGTTTCCTGAACCACCACTTCTGTCTATGGAAGAAACAGAAATATTCAGCACATATTGAAAAATATGAACATCGGAAAATATCCTTTTAGCATTCAGTTCAGGGTGCCTTTGTTTGAATCGCGACATTTGATCCATACATTTTCTAGCCATTTATTTTATTAATTATTGGTTTACCAAGAAGACTGATTCGATCTGAAAAAAGACATATCCCAAACTATATTTTTTTAAATGCAGCAGGACTGCTGGGTTATTACTGAGGGGAAAAACAGGTTCCGACTTTCTTCCACTCACGTCTCTGATTGGATGCTGCCTGCATTTCCTGTTTCGAAAGTGCTTTCCTGACCTCACAGTTATGGGAGTTTATTGTGTGGTATTTTTGAGCTAGAAAGGGAGAGAAAACTTTTTTTTTTTTAAATGCAAGAGACCCAAAGCAATGCACATTCTCATAAACTTTTAACAATTAACATTCCACCATTTAAGGGTAAGTTTAAAGATCCATCATTTCATTTTTCAGTTAATATTCTAGAAAGACCACATTTTACACTCTACATATTAAACCCCCAAAAAATGTTATACATTTTCCAAAAAAGTTATGTAAGGTAAACCCATCTGCAATATTATTGTCTATATAAGCGGTATGAAAAAAGAAAAAAAACCCACCAACAATTTTATCCACGGTGTCATGATCATCAAATGTGACAAAGCAAAATCCCCTCTTCTTCCCCGTCTGCCGTTCCTCCATAACCTCAATGCTTTCAATTTTCCCATACGTTTCAAAATAATCTCTCAGGTGGTACTCTTCTGTGTCCTCCTTGATACCCCCCACAAATATCTTCTTAACCGTCAGGTGTGCGCCTGGTTTCGACGAGTCCTGGGAACACAGCACAGGTTGAGCCCCATTCGGGCCGATACGGACTGCACATCAGCCCGGCGCTGACAGAGACAGGTAGGTGCTCACCTCTCTGGACACAGCCCGTTTGGGCTCCACGACACGGCCATCCACCTTGTGAGGGCGAGCATTCATGGCAGCATCCACCTCCTCCACGCAGGAATAGGTCACAAAGCCAAACCCGCGCGAGCGCTTGTTTGCAGGGTCGCGCATTACCTGGGCAACACATCCAGCAGTTAGGAGCAATACAAAAACACAGCAGGAAAGGGGCAAGGTGCTTAAATCCAAAATAGCAAATTGATCCAATTTAGAACAGACATACCACACAGTCTGTGAGCTTTCCCCATTGCTCAAAGTGGGCTCGCAAACTCTCATCGGTAGTTTCAAAACTTAGTCCCCCAATGAAGAGTTTCCGGAGCTGTTCCGGCTCCTTGGAATCGTGGCCCTGTTTATAAAAGAAAAGAACCGTTAAAGGGTATATGGTGTATAGACTACATTACCCAATAAACATCCATTAATCCCCATAAATTACGTCTATGCTTCCCTTGCAGTATTTTAAAAAGATTCAATAGCATTAATGAATACCCTGCATAAGGATATACCCTTCTCTCCATTCTGTAGTAAAAGTAAGAGCTTTCTGGTTTTTAAAATGTTGTTGTTGTTTACGTTCATTGCAATCCTGCGCCAGCCATTTGGCAAGGACAAATTCCTGATCGGACAAATGACATTTCAAAACGCGAAAAAGCTCAATAAAACCACTACGCTCTTTATTGCTTTGCTCTCTAAGCAATCCACCCCAAAGCGTGACTATACATAAAACGGAAAAAAAAGTATAGATAGTTATATTAAACGAAACATCCATACGCCATTTTAGATTTCTTTCGATGTATCCCGCCTCCATATTATAAACGGCGATTGAAATCCAAGTACACTACATTTCGCCGGCATATGAAGACATCGCAGATGTTGACGCTACGTGTAATACGAAAGTGGCATTTTACATCAAAATATCACCCACATCAATAGCTTTATCGTTAAATGGCAACACAGAAAAGGGCGTGCTTGTTTAAAACACAGCGTGATAAAATTGTAGCCAACGACAGATTCGTATCTACTATAAGTTCTACTATGAATTTGTTGCAAACATAAAGTCTGCATTGTTTGATTCATAACTACCCGAGCCGCCTGGCGACATGTAAGTGTGGTGCGTCCCATATTTTAATTACTCGGTTTTTAATTGATAAACCTAAACTCGACTGCATCCCGATCTTTGGTGAAAATAACCATTTTAAAAGCCAATATATAAAAATAATATGTTCACCTCCATTTGTAGTGTACTCTTTTTCTCCTCGATTTTTAACGGGAAAAGGAAATGACAACTCCCACGTGACGGACAGGCTCCGACTGGTTTTAATGCAGTTGTTTGCAGTCTACTGTTTTATTTATGATCCTCTCAGGTTAACTTAATTGAATTAAGAAATCACCTTATTTGTAAAAGTAAATAATTTCTGTTTTTACATGTAAATAGTGTAATCGTATTGTTCAATAAAAATCGTTAAAAGATTTATCATTCTGAGGCAAACCTACATACAT
>JAOYSI010008333.1:603-11579 GCA_025775065.1 Hiodon alosoides | reverse complement strand
AACACCAACACCAACACCAACACCAACACCAACACCAACACCAACACCAACACCAACACCAACACCAACACCAACACAAACACAAACACAAACACAAACACCAACACCAACACCAACACCAACACCAACACCAACACCAACACCAACACCAACACCAACACAAACACAAACACAAACACAAACACAAACACAAACACAACACAACACAACACAACACAACACAACACAACACAACACAACACAACACAACACAACACAACATCTGCTCGCTTTATTCCTTTCCTTTTATAAACAGCCAAAGTCTCTTTTTGTCCCCTGACTGCCTGCAGCTGCCTAATATAATCAGTGGATGCAGCTGTGCTGGCAACCACTTACATTTAATTGCAGAACTGTCCGTACTGATGCTGTGCACCTACATTCAAAGCTTCCTGGTAGCACTGGACTCCTCCTAGCATCAGCCCTGACTCCTAGCAACCTAGCAACAGCAAGGCTTCCCCCGATTCCTCCACTCCAGTTCTTTACTGAGAGAACGGACAGTTCTGCTATGTATGTATTCCTGTAAGAACACACTTTAGTGTCTTGGTAAAATGGTAAATTAAATTCAAATTAATGTTGTGGCGCTATCTCGCCAAACACGGGATGCAGCACACATTTATCAGGAAAAATGTCTGTTTTATTTGACTGGTTGGAAGATGGGCTCTTTTTCGTTTAATTTAAATTTAATTAAGATCTTCACAGAGATTAATAGTTCATGCATTATTAACCTCATGATAACAGCTTCTTATTTCTCAAGTTCCTTGTTCTCACGGATCTGTCTCTGACATGTACACACTGGGTAGATGTCCCAGCTGATTCAGGCACAGCAGAGAAGCACATTATTTCCTGCCCATTAGTTGGTCCTTGTTGCAGGTCATGCAGGCGTAATGGGTCGTGTTGGAGCTGACACCAGAAGAGCCAAATCAGGTATAACTGTCTTTTTCCACTCAGGGTCCTGTGAATTATCAACCTAAAGTCTAACTTCAGAGCCTCAATGTTGTCTAATTGAGTGTCTGTGCTTCTTTTAAAGAGTACCTTATGCAATATCATAATTTCAAATTTGACTAAGTGGCCTATTCATATCATATGATTTCCTCATTACAGGATCAAGATTTATAAAGCGCTTCAGACCCTACGAGACCCGTTTAATTCATTTGAAGTAAAATGCCCTTCTGCGTTCACGGAGAAGGTTGCGTTGCCCTCTCTCTGGCTGAGTGTCGTATTTCTGCACCGGTCCGAAAGTTCCACCCTGACCTGACTGATACTTCATTTAAAGACAGGCAGATCCACCAGCAATTCCCAGATAATTGGAACTTAGTTTAATTGTCGCTCTTTGCTCCCCCTGGCTCACAACTAATTGAAAAATCCCACAGCGACTGAAAACCCTTTCCCCATTGTGTCCACATGCAGTAAATAAATGTTTGATAGGAGAGTGAATGTTGGCTGTGAGCTGGATTGCCTTCTTTTGGAATTTGCCTGAGACAAACGTCCCGTCTGGTTTCTGAGCAGCATTGTTAGTAACCCCTGACCTCTCAGAGGGGACCCTTGAAACGTGCTACAAGAAACACCTGTGGAAGATAAAGGTGATATTTCACTGGAGCCCAAAATTGGTAATTGGCGCAATCAAAATAATTGTGAACAACTGCCAAAGGTTTGAAGAAAGTTTTACATTTTCCTGTGTGGGTGAGTTGCTCTGCAATGCCATTCAGCCATGGTAGGTAATGATTAGGATGACCTTGAGTGAACGTTCTCATTCTGCAATTGTTTGTGATGTCTTGGTTTAGGCAGGGAAACAGATAACACAGGGAGATGCATCACTCACCCTCTCATTGTGCTCTCGCAACGCCTCTGTTATAGAGATGGAACAGGGGATACGTGCGAATCACTCAACAGTACACATACCAATTTGAGGCACTTTATTATCGACCTAATGAAAAAGAAAGAAAAATGAAAAAGACAGAATGTGCCTTGATGAAGATTATGCATTTTATGTAAAAAATAAAAAACGGTAAAAAACTTCTGAACTATTGGATGCTTCACTGGATTATGTTCAACACGTTTCATTTTTCAGGATGAAGTCGACAACTTTAAACCTGGGGATGCCATTTTATGTCCAAGCAAGTTACCCAGGTTATACTGTTTGCACTACTCAGCAAAGTATATCTTAGTTTAAACTAAAGGTAAAGTAGTTGCTTCTGGCACAGACCATCGATCCAACACCATGATCCACGTCAACAATCTGTTGTGCAGATCCACACTTCAGACCTTGTATTCACTAAACTTGTCTGGTGTTACTTTATGTATCATTGTGATATCTGGTGTTACTTTCTGTTTATCGTAGTGTCTGTTGTTACTTTCTGTCTCATCTTAATGCCTGGTTTCACTTTATGTCTCATTGTAATATCTGGTAATATCTGTAATAGCTGGTGGCCATGCCCCAAAGCTGTAATGGACAGCAATACTGAGAGGGAGGGAAACGCCCTCTAATAAGACTTCGATGTGTACCTGAGCGTGGTTCCACTAATGTTAATCACACTCAGGTGTCAACAATCCCAGGCCCTTTTAAAAGAGAAGAAAGAAAATTGAGTTGAATGGAATGTGGAAAGTTTTCCTGAACTGGGAAGTTTGTCTCCTACTGCTCTTGGACTGAGCACACCCTTGCAAGCTACAGTTTGGTTTTGCTTTCTGTCTCATTGCTAGCAGTCAACAAACCTGCTGGAGTATTTTTAAAATTAGATTTACTGAGGGATCAGCCGTAGCCAGCATTCTCTGTGTTACATTCCTCTGTGGTTGGACAACTATTGATTTCCTGACAGGTTCCTTGACCATAGTATGAAAGAAAAGTGAAAGCCAACCACCGGTAATCATTTTAAAAATGATGTCTGTCATGTATATGTTTTTGTATCGTTTTCTACTGTGTATGAAATGCTCTCTTCAGTATGAATAATATAAATAAGGTGACCCATATCTCAGTTATGGTAAGAATCACTAACTCATGTCAGTGTTAAGCTAGAGTGTGTGAATTATATACTATTATATACTGAGAGTGAAGGAATTTAACGCTTCCTTAGCCTACATTTAAGTTAAGGAGCCGGGTTTGTCAGCCCCTGAGCCCCTGTGGCCCTGGAGGACCGGAGCCACCTCTGCTGTAAGGCAGTGTTTCCTAATCCTGACCCCAAGGCACACTATGCATGCAGGTTTTGGTCACAGCTTACTTCTTAATTCATTAGGTTTGTTATTCACTGAAAACCTGCCTCTGCATTATCTGTTTTAACTTTTCTGTGACAAATGTTGTTAAAAAGTTACATAACAAATAGAACATTTGGTTGAGAAAATTCTAAATCCATACTCTACTGGGAACTTTCCAAGCATGATAAGACTTAATCAGTTAAAAAAACCAATTAACCTTGAATTACTGACGTTACAAATGAAAGAAAACAAAATCCATTTTAAATGCCAGACTCCATATTCAGTTAACAGCTCAAGAAGAGAGCAGAGCTTGGCTGAAACAAAAACAGCAGAGACAGCGTACACAGCACAGACAGTGTGCACAGCATAGACAGCATACTTATTCCACCTGCAAAAACCCAATCCTCCCAATCAGTCACAGCAGACTCCAACCCACTGTTAACCGCAAGGGTAGTTAAAGTACTGTAGTGCTGTAGTACTTTAGCAGAGAGATTTGGCTATCCAGCAAAAAAGTGATTGAGTGAGTGACTGACTTTCACAGACTGTCACTGACTGAATGGCTGTCAGTGACTGACTGACTGATGGACAGTGACTTTCTATTTCCCCGTCCCTGCCTGACTGACACTGACTGATACTGACTCACTGACTGACATACACCGACTAACTGACTGACACTGGCTGTCTATGTCCTCATGCCTGCCTGACTTACACTGCCTGATAGACACTGACTGTCTATGTCCCCTTCCCTGCCTGACTGACACTGACTGACTGACTAACTGACACAGACGGTCTATGTCCCCATGCCTGCCAGACTGACACTGACTGATTGACTGACAGACACTGGCTAACTGACTGACACTGACAGTCTATGTCCCCTTCTCTGCCTGACTGACACTGACTGAGTGACTGACAGACACTGGCTAACTGACTGACACAGGCTGTCTCTGTTCCCATGCCTGCCTGACCGATGGTCCCTGACTTTCTATGCACCAGTAAAGGGTGAGGGTTTGAGTTAGTCTCTGCCTGCATCCATGCCTTTTCTAGTAGGGAGTCTCGTGTTGGCTGCTCAGTATAGCCTCTTGTAGTATCATTGTGTCCGTGCCAGCTAAAGTCTTGACTGGGGGAGGGCGATTTTTCCGACCTCTGGACGTGGAATCAAGCATCAGTGAAATTTAATAGACAGATGGCCACCCACGCTTCCATGAGGAGAGAATCTGCTGAGATGCCCAAAAGCACACCGGGACATTGATTAAGTCATATTTCTCCACTGAAGATGTGACGAGAGTATCTATGCAAGTGGGTCTGAGCAGAGACCTTGAATGTGATAGATGGTTTTACCTGGGTGCACAAGGCCAGATTGCATGCTTCATCCCATCTCTGGCCCAACTGGTATTCAACTTGTATGCCTTTTCAGTTCCTGTAATTTACTTTTTAAATTAGCCTGAAAAAAACCTAATGTTTATACATAAGTGCTCATGTAATGGTTCTCATGTAAGGTTTAAACACATCTTTTGACTGAATTGTCTTTGAGGTTTTCTCTCTGATCATTATGTTAGAAATTTCTCAACAAACCTTTGGTTGAATTGTACAAGCTATAAGGAGGGAATCCTTCATGTTATCTGAGAAACAGTGGACGAAGACATCCATTTTGTTATGCATGGATGTAAAGCAGATCATGATGAACTTTAAAGTTTAATTTTGGTAGCGAACGTTGTGGCCGACAGACCTGTATATGACAGCTGGTTGCATGCGCTTCACAAACATACTTGCAGGGCAACAACTCTTGGTCCAGCTCCTTGAGGCACCAGAGAAACGAGTCCCAGGTGGCTGGTTCAAACAGTAAAAGGTTCAGGTCTGTTTCGGGTGGAAATGTTGGTGGGTCAAACTGGTCCTACATGAGACAAAAACATATCAACAATGCATGTATAAATCAGGGGTGGAACTTCTAATCTGTTACAAAGGCTTCCCGGAGATGGTGAAAACACCCCAGAGAGCTAATAAGGTTGTTGAACCGCCATTCAAATTAGTGAAAATCCCCTTGCAAATAAATGCAAATTGCTATGACTCATTATGAACCATGCGTTCAGTAACTACAGGCTGTTGAATATTTATTATTGTCATAAGTTTTCAGTTGATTTAGTTATACACGTGTGGCACAACTCAGGCCAAGTGCCATGCCCTCCAGCTCTGAGGACACGCCCAGATGGATAAGACGGACCGCCAAGATGGGGGTGGGGGCGGGGCACGCCCAGTGCTTGGACCTTGTTGCACACCTGAGTGTGCTTGCTCTGATTATAACCACACTCAGGTGCAAACAATTATACAAAAAATAAGACTGGAACTAGTATTTGTGTCTCTCTGTCTCTGACCACCCCTGGACCCCCCAGGTAATACGATTATATAAACGCTGTCTTGGAATGTGCACTAATATGGTAACCTAGGGAGAAACATCCAATGTAATCACATAGGTGTGTCATGGGACGTGTGGGGAGGTGTAGGTATGTAACAGTACCAATGCAGCCCCATTTCTGGAGGTGTAGGTGTGTAACAAAACCAGTGGAAGCCCCACATCTGGAGGTGTAGGTGTGTAACAGAACCGGGGGAAGTGTGTTGAGGCGCAGGTGTGTAACAGAACCATGGGAAGTGTGTGGCGGCGTAGGTGAGTAACAGAAAAAGCACATCAATACACAAGTAAGCACGTATAGTTTCCATTCCAACACACCACACTTGCAACCCTGCAGGTCTGTTTAGTCCCTGCAAACTTCTTTCAAGATGGTGTAATTAGGCTGCTGTGTGGGAGGTGTGTGTCCAGCAGGGAGAGCCATGTTGCCCTCAAATACCTTCCGTCCACGTCTTTTACCCCTCAGTTCACCACACCATCCACAACTGTTCCCTTCATTTCACCACACTATCTACAAATATCCCCCTCAGTTCACCACACCATCCACAAATATCCCCCTCAGTTCACTTCACCATCCTCCAGATGAATGAGTAATGTGATCAAAATAGCTGTAGAGATCCAGCAACTCCAAACCAAGCCGCTTCTCCAGAAAAGTTACGAAGAATTATAAGTTCACATGTTTCTTGTACAGGACTTTCAGGTACACTAGTTAGGGTGATCAGAGGACACAGTGGCTACCAAATCAGAAGTTTTATTTAAAAGTTTCGTTTATAAGGGGCCACTCTGAAGCATTGGGAAAGATTCTTTTCACGTTGAGATCATAGAAGTAAAGGCTAGGAATTGATGGCTTTATTATCAATTTAAACTGAGAGCAGCCCTCTGTAGTCTGTGTCACTGACTACAGAAGCACTCATTTCAAAGCATGAGAGGGCTGACTGTCTCCTGCACTTTGAAAATCAATTGACTTTTTTTTGTTTGTTTTGGAGAATGCATTTTGGTTTAATTTAATACCGGAGTGAGAATCACTTTCGTCAGTGGCTAGGGATCCCTTTTATGTCTAAAAGCTAAAAGAAAGTTATGGAACATTTAGGCCCTAAAAAACAAAAAGAATGAGAGAGTAAGGGTGCTTCTGACAGAGTGCGGTTGAGTGACACTGCGATCTAAACGTCACATGGTTGATATGCACGCCGGCGAATCAAAACCTTTCCATCCTTCTCTCTGGGATTTCTCATGTAGTCGGGGGCCCTTGTTTAAAAAAAAAAAAGACTTCACATCAAAACTTTTAGATGCAAACCTCCGTCGCTTACATCCAAAGGAATTAGTCATCCTGAAACAGAGGAAAATTCCAGTGATTAGAATAAACTCACCGACTGTGTCAAATGGGTTAACCATAGATTTTGACAGAGGTTCTCCTTTTCAAGAGAGGTTTAAACTACGAATAAAAGAAGCCTTTCGCTTTGCCTAGAGCCAGCATCCTCCTCTCAGGGAAACCCGCCCTAACTGCTCACGGTAATGTCCTCTTCCCCTCACCTAAAACGGTGTAGCTCACATATACTGAGAAGTGACGTACTGCATGTCTCTCCTCTGGCCGACATTACACAGTGCTGGACCTCACTTGTGGCTCCTCGCCCAGTGCCAGTCACAACAGCATTTACTGCGCTGACTTAATGTCGGTGGGCTGCGAGCAAAGGCATCTCTGGAAATCTCCATCATTCGAAGGGCAAACTACTTTAACACAATTTAGGTTATTGTTTACTACACTCGAACAGAACGTTCCCGGGAACGGGCGAGCCAAACCTGCTATTGTTAGCCATCTGATCAATTACCCAGTGGTGACATTTAATCCATTTAAAAAAACAACTGTTACTTCCTTCCAAAAACTGTCCATGACGCCCTGAAACAGACCGTGAGCTATTAGTGACAGCAAGGGTTGAGCCCAACCACCTGAACAGTTTCAGATGTGAGATAACCAGTGCTAATAACTGTAATGTATCAGATTGAAGCAACAGGGATTAATAGATTTTGAATGTTGTCTATGGGATAAGGCAGAGTAAAAGGCCTATGGGACTGAAGGATGTCTCTGTGCGTTGACTGTGTTACTACTCGGTGTCCTGAATCCCTACCGGTACCATCATTCTGATCAGGGTCTGCCCGCATTAATGCCGTGCGTCTGGAGACCTCGCGTTTTCTTCAGACACGTTTTCCTCCCCAAAATGCATGTTTTCAGATGCATTCGAACACTTCAATCCAGTTTCAACGTGCAGGAAATGAGGCCCGCGGGCAAGCTAAGATAATTTGAATGTTGAAAATTGATATGACCGCTGAGGCTTCTTTTGTTATCTCGATTCGGTCTTGGATGGCTTCACGCTTGTGTGGGACTTTTACTGGGCTTCATCTCTTTTTAAATAGCTTTCTGTGATTTATTTCCACACCACTTGGGTAACGTCTTTGTCCTAAATCACAAGCAACATTGATTTAATAAAATTCTGGCACTCAACAAGGCAGACTTCCAAGGAGATATGAACCAGCATAGCTTTCCGCATCACTTAGATTTTTTATTATTACGTGAGAGAGTGAATAATTGTCTGCATGTGACTTTTGTATTATTACGTGAGAGCGTGAATAATTGACTGCATGTGACTTTTTTATTATTACGTGAGAGGGTGAATAATTGACTGCATGTGACTTTTGTATTATTACGTGAGAGGGTGAATAATTGACTGCATGTGACTTTTTTATTATTATGTGAGAGGGTGAATAATTGACTGCATGTGATTTTTTTTAAATTACATGACATGGTGAATAATTGACTGCATGTGATTTTTAAAATTATTACATGAGATGGTGAATGATTGACTGTATGTGATTTTTTTAAGTGTGTTGATTCTTCGCTTCAAAAGGGTTATTGCACATTTTATACAAATAGAATTTACCATGAAGCATATCGCAAAGCATATTTGGGATTTAAAGATTTAGAGAAAATAAAGTGCACTGCACTGTCGGGGTATTCAAAGACACTGTTACTATCCTAGTAGTTAAAGAGGAATCCAATGTAACCAATGTGCGCTGAAATGAGCAGCAGTAACAGAAACTAGGTCTGGAGCCCAAACAGGCTGACACACAGGCAATAGTAAAACAGAAAAAAAAATGATGGTTTCCTTAATTGTTTCCTCAAGCTTACGTCTTATCATTATTATCATTATATTAGTATTAATTTGGCAGGTGTCCTTATCAAGCATAAAGGCATAAAGACCTTAATTGCAGTTTAAAAAAAAAAAGCCATCAGCGCAGAGCCTGCAAACACACTGTGGAATTAAATGGACATGAGAGAAAAACACTGTGTGAACTCTCCTCCAGACCCCAAATGCTGTGGTCTGAGCGCATCTGGACCCCGGAACTGCCATGTTGTAAAGAAAGTGATGGCTTTAGGCTTTTTAACTTGAATATCGATGATAAATATGTACTAGACAGTTCAAAAAAACGTTTTGGTTGATGCATTCATACAATTTTCATCCAATTTTTACAACATCATGGAAAAGGTTTCTGAAATGTAACTAGAAGAAAATTACGAACAGGTGAATTTTGACAAAATGTTTTACTTTGTCATTCTTTTACACACATTATAATAAGGTGTTCAGGTTGTGTCACAGTGGTTCAGGCTCCCAAATGAGGCAGAGGGATTGAACTGAAATATTGTACAGAGTTAGGATTCGGGTAATAAAGTGCATTATATACTGTGCATTGGGAAGGAAAACAGTAAGTAATAATTTTTTTCGTCTCAAATTCAATGCACCACACTTTGTTTTGTTTAAAAATCATCAATTTGCTTAGAGGCCCCCTGGTGCCAGAGATCTATGAGAATGTGTTTGAAAACCTGACAGGCTCATGGCTTTGTTTGTATTTGCCAAGTCCTTTGCGCATTATTTCTTTATTTTGGTGACTGGACGCCAACATAGAGAAGTTGCCATCTGGAGGCAATTGCACTCTCTCTCACGGATCGCTTGTTTGAATAAAACCGTAAAGTGTGAGATTCAGCTGTCTTTTGTGGATCGCAGGGTCTCATGTTGGGTTTTCATCTGGGGCTTGGGGCTTTGTTTACAGGCATGGGGCATTAATTTTAAAGTAAATCTGTCCGTTCACACATTCTCCCTTTTAATCTGTACGGTGAAGCTGAAACAAACGGTCGTGTTTTTCTGTATCTGTTTCATGACCAATTTGTGATACTAAGAAATACCTTTTGTGTCACCCACTCCAAGGTTGGTGTAAGTTTGGTGAGAGGTTACGATTAAATTAATGACTGACTCAAATTAAGAAAGGATGAAATGGTAATTAGTTCTAACTTTTTTGGCATCCAGGAGGACTAGAAATAAGCCGTTTTGCATAATTTAACTGTGGCACCCATTGTTAAAAGTCATACAGACACATTAATGAAGTTAATGCTGTCAGTAAAGATGACTGAAATTGCTGTTTTCTGCTTTTGCCCTCCAGATAGTCCCTGTGAACCTCTGATGTCCACAATTGTGAGTCCTGGAATGTTTAGTTAATTAACGTGAATTTTCGCACTGAAGCATTACAATTAAATGGCATTTTGACTATAATTCTCTTTTGACATATCATGAAAGTACCAGGCCTGTATGGTGTGCTGCTTAATTTGTGTTGGTTTTCTGGTGTCGGTGTATGACTGACTGAAATGTGAGGAATGTGAGGTAGACCAGGAGCAGAGTGTTGGGTAGACCAGATGTAGAGTGTTGGGTAGGCTGGCAGTAGAGTATGACCAGTCACTCCCCTGTATCACTCTTACTGCTGCACATTTAAACATTTCTGTCTCACCAGTCACTCTTCTGTATCACTCTTATTGCTGCACATTTAAACCTTTCTGTCTCACCAGTAACTCTCCTGTAACACTCTTACTGCGGCACATTTAACCATTTCTGCCTCACCAGTCACTCTTCTGTATCACTCTTACTGCTGCACATCTAACAATTTCTGTCTCACTAGTCACTCTCCTGTATCACTCTTACTGCGGCACATTTAACCATTTCTGTCTCACCAGCCACTCTCCTGTATCACTCTTACTGCTGCACATTTATCCATTTGTCTCACCAGTCACTCTCCTGTATCACTCTTACTGTGGCACATTTAACCGTTTCTGTCTCACCAGTCACTCTCCTGTATCACTCTTACACCGGCACATTTAACCATTTCTGTCTCACCAGTCACTCTCCTGTAACACTCTTACTGCTGCACATTTAACCATTTCTGTCTCACCAGCAACTCTCCTGTATCACTCTTACACCGGCACATTTAACCATTTCTGTCTCACCAGTCACTCTCCTGTAACACTCTTACT
>JAOYSI010008332.1:0-42765 GCA_025775065.1 Hiodon alosoides | reverse complement strand
CCACGTGAGGGGCGTGTTTCATTGGAGCAAAATAATGAACAACAAGGCTATTCCTTCTGTCTAGGAAGCTGACTAAATAAATAAATAAATAATGTAATCTGTCATTTTTGTAAGATTTCCTAGACGTTATACTGTAAGAAAGCATGACAACATGATTGGCTGTGTTCTTGGCTGTGTCAAATTCAGAACGGCTTCTACTGAAACAATAAAAACTGCAAGGTCCACAATAAAGATATTATCAACTCTTGATAATGTCTTCATTCACACAAAGAAAGACACATCATCACCTGTGTTAATTTAAGGAGCGGCATTCAGCTGGACAAGCAGAAAGAGTGAATTGGAGGAAATTATTAAACATTCTTGTAAAGTATTCTGCATAACATTTTATTTTTGCCTTGCATGACAGCATGCTAATAGGGCTATTTGGACTTGCAATTAAACACAGCCCATTTTTTTTTTCTTTCTAACAACAATACTTGTTTTTATTCAAATGAACTGTCGTCAGCTTATTTTCTCATCTTAAAAAAGAATGCAACATGCATGTTTATTTCACATTCCTTCCTTTGGCTTCTCTAGGTCAATGGCATTAATGTTGAAAATGCTACTCATGAAGAAGTTGTGAGTATCACTTAATTATCAACAGCCACAGATTAATAACCATGTCATTTTTCGGTTCTGAAATAACAAAAGCGAGTTGCCGAGCGGATATGGCAAATTATTATTATTTTTTTTCCAGTGCAGACTTCTGCTGTGCTATGCATTGGTAATGGTTCAGTCTAGACTATAACTAATCATGAGAGAATAGATCTGTCATATGCAGACCTCAGGGAAACAGCCTTTTGGAACAGCCATGATACAGTGATTTTCTCTTTCTGTATTGCACAAAACTAAATATTGATAGAGCTAAAAATAACACACCAAGCTCTCAATCTTTATTGCGCTGGTGTAGTCTGGATTTAGATCACATTTTTTCCAAAGTTTGCATTCAATCATTTTGTAATCATTTTATTGCACAGTCATCTATACGAAACTGGATTCAGAGGGCAATTCAACCTTTGTTAAACTGCATAATGAAATACATGTATTTGAAAATGAAAACTTGAAAAATGAGCAAGTAGCTAGATTGTGTTTTCTATTGGGGATGTTGTAAAAGAGTTTTAATGTTTTAAAAGAGTTTTTAATCACTGGTATATTTATAATGTGTTAAAAATAAAATAAAAAAACTTCAGGAGATCGGTTCAGATAATATCACATAGTAATGATAATCTCAGTGGGGCATCATTTAGTAAAAATGGTCAATTTTATAACATTTTTATCTGAATTAGGAGACAAAAGACAGACATTTACAAATAATGATATAATTATGATATGTCATAATTCCATAGCTCTGGTTTGAGCTGGCTATTACGTAGTAGGCTTTCACAAAGGATACAGAAGCAATACTTGTCGAGATAAACTTTCTCGTACCCACTGATATTGCAGGTACATCTTCTACGGAGTGCTGGGGATGACGTCACCATCACTGTTCAGTACCTCAGGGAAGCACCCTCTTTTTTAAAACTTCCCCTAGGTAAGAGAGCAAAGTGAATCTCATTACAGCTCCCCAAATATGGCACACAAATGGCTTTGCAGGGATTTTTTTTACTACAAATTGTGGCCATATATAAACCAACTGGAAAACAGTCTCTCTGTATAAAAAAAAGAAAAGAAAATTAGTTGATTATTCAGAAAGGAAATTCCCTCACCTGGTGTTCCAGGTGAAAATCAATTGAAGCTGGAAGGTAACTTCCAAATAACCGAATATATCATAAACTGAAAAAAAAAAAAAAAAAATTACATTAAAATTAAAATTAAATAGTGGATTGGCATGGTGAGGGATTGGCATTTTTCCCTAAGTTTAAAGCAAATCTGCTCTCGAGACTAGTTTGAAAATGTAATATTTTCTCTTATGTTTTTTAGGTTCTCCAGAACCTTCCAGTGATCACAGTAGCAGAACATCATCGCCGTTATTTGACAGCGGTTTACATCTAAATGGAAATTCTAACCACACAGTAAGCACAAATGAGTTATTATTAATTGATAAATTGATTAATTGATAAGTTCTATTATTAATCAAAACAGTACACAATTTAAAACGACCATACTGATTTTGCCTAAAACTTTTTCAATTAAGAACTTGGCCACTAATGTTGAGATTGCTCAATGAATGGGAAAAATAAACGAAAACCGCATTCGCGTTGATTGTTGAAAATTTTTGCTCAGCCAACCTCGAGTAGTTTCAAGTTGTTTCTGTTGTCTCTTCCGTATCCTTCCTTCTAAAATGTGCCATTGAAACGTCATGACACTCGTCAACAGGCCGCATTGGGGCTCCTGTGTTCCTCTCCGCTAAGCTTTGATGCCCGTTTCTCTGTCTTTCAAGGCTATGAGCGAAAGTCAATATCGTGTGTACCGTACCAGCAATCGGAGGGGGAAATTTACGTTAAATTTGATGTTATGGCGTCGATCTTTAGTTTGCTAGTCTTGGGGGAAGCAGATACAACCGTTCCTTTGCCACGTCAGTCACCCCAAAACACATGGTTTTCAGGCATCTATCACTGGAAGCTAGAAAGCTTTACCGAAACTTAATCAGCACTAACATTAGCTCTCTGAACTGTGTAGTTAACTATCGGGTGCTGTTCATTGTTACTTTACATTGTGCTCATTTCTGCTTGTTAATTGGTAAAGTAGTTGATGTAATTGCAAATGTATTGGTTTAATGGCAAATTGTTTTTTTTTTTTTTTTAATTTTCAGTGTATTGGTAAATGTTCTTGGAATGTTCTTGGTGTGCTTGGAAAAACATATCCATTGGTTTGTCATTAGCCTACATACAGTATGTTGGTTTATTAGTTGTGTTTAGTGAATGTTTTTAGTGAGTAGATTTTGACCCATTTGTTGGAGAACCTGGTCGTGTCCCTCTGCCTGGAAATGAAAGGAATCCCAGGTTTTTGCTGTTAGAAGGTATTTATCACTGTCTGTGTGATAAATTACACCCCATACCCAGGGTTGTGTTACACTGCATAAACTGTGCAACATATACTGGGCAGAGTCAAATGTGTCATGGTCAACAACTTTCGCTCTGTGAGCTTTAGAGTTAAATATGTTAAATGTGTAAAAACAGTCTAACAGGCAGCAGGTCTATTTTTTCTTATTGCCAGTTTAACACTAATATTAAACGTTTCTGTTTTTGCTTACTTTGTACTAGTTTTACTGTTATTTAACAAAAAGGGATTCTTTTGGGTGATGGTTTCATTTTGCTCTCAAGCTTCTCTACACCCTTTAAAAACTGATTTGTGCTCATTCTGTCCTTTTGATTTTACAGGGTTTTGACAACAAAAATGTTGATTGATTTTGCACTGCAAAATTTGTATGGTAAACGACGCTTTCAAATTTTTATTGTATTGGCCGCACACAATTAGGCAATAAATGCAAGATTATTTTTAATTCACAATATTTAGATTTATTACCCCATACATAACTAATCAGATGCCTTGGTTGGTTTATATTCTTGGCTAACAAGAATAACAGGAATGAAAGGAAAACAAACAAACAACACAGTAGCCACATGTTTTTGTTCATTATCAGAACATTTGTCGTACAATTGGAGGAGATTCAGGAGATTAAAATTAATCTAGATTCCTAGGGCACCTTGTCATTGATTCATCCCCAGCATCTCAAGGCGCTCATGAAGTGCCCCTATTGGTTTGTTTACATGCTTCCCAGTAATTACTGTCACCACTTCAGATGTAAAGGTATGGAGACGGTGACTAACAAGAAGGTCAGCTTAGTGATCTTAGCTCTTGTCTGGCAAGTGAGAACGCCTTGTCACTTTAATCAGCCTTGGCATGAGGACAATATTTCATTCCCTGTCATCTCAGCCTTTTACATTGCGAAGCGCAACTTGAAAGTCAATCAAGTATAATTACTGAATGTTGGTCTGAGGGAACATGGCAAAGGAAAACCCCGGATGGTCTTCAGTCTTTGACTTGGGCTTAGGCATTTAACTTTTTATTTGACTGCGGGGGTGTATGATTTGATGAGATATATAATTTGATGTTTCGTGAAAGAATAAGCAGAAAACCACAAAGCACTTCTTTCCCTGGCTGCAGATGTTGTCATAATTATCATAAACACCATGTGATGTATTAAGTGGAAAATTCAGAGTACAAGGCGACTTTCCATACTTAATCCCAGAGGACATGTTGATGAAGGGATAAGTGTGCGTGCTGTTACACTCCACTATAATACTTTGGAACATCAGTGATACTCAACCTTATTATCAATGCACACGTTTGTTTTTATATTTATGCTCTTTAAATTGAGAATGATTTCAATGTTCTTTAAAAATAATACAGTACATTGAAATAAAAAAAAAACCCAAAAAATAAACCTAATAAATATTTATTAAGTCATAAATAAGTGATGTGTCAGCCTTTTAGTCTTTCAAATGGTAGAAATGAAGAAGAGACACCTTTACATATGTACTTATAATTACCCCCCCCCCCCCCTTCATGAGGGTCACAACCCACAGTTTCAGGATTGTTGCTCTATTGTAAAGTTGAAAAAGCAGTTTTTTTTCACCGCCTCAGTTTTCACCTACTCAAAGTCGACAACCAATGTCGTTTCAAGCACGAAGTCGGGTGCAGAATTTGGGGACCAGCAAAGTGCCTTTTGATCCTGAAATCGTGTGGCGGCGCTGGCTGCGTTTCTTATTTTGCTGCCTGATCTCTGATCAGTGCGTTGTGAGAGGGGATAAGACACGCTCCTAACCGTCCACCTCATTCATCCCACGTAGGTTCCATCCTCACCCTTCTCACCCTCAGATAATGAACCAAAGTACGACAAGCGCTGGCTGGATGCAGTCTCCCTCCCGCTGCTGATGGCTAGGGTTTCCAGATACAAAGCCGGAACTGAGAAATTAAGGTGAGAGATCCGGGGTGACGCAATTCATTGCCAGGGCACGGTCGACATTTGTTTCGGCGAGGTGCAGTTAAGCCTGACGCACATGCTCAGGCATGCGTTGCCCTAGAATCCCACTGGTTTCCTGTCCACATGCCATGTAATCTAAATTTGTCAAACTTTTTGTTTTTACACAACTTACGGCATATCGCCAATCAGTCATTTTCAAATGTAGATTTGACCCAAGAATAATATCATTTAAACACTTTTTTTTCTTAATTACAGAAGATTTAATAGCATATGTACATTTTGCAATCACTAAGCAACTTAATTACACAGCACTCAAGCAGGAATCAATTTATTACCCTTTAGCTTAAGGCATAGTGTGATGCACTAAATCTCAAGATCTAATCTTAGTAAAGTAAAATTACAATTGTACTTCAGTTTAATTAAAATATAAGATAATGTATGTTTTAAATGTGTCTTTAAGCACTCTGTTGGTACACTCTTAGCATTGTAATAGAGGTCTTGCGACCCAGACGCACTGCAGTTAAATCAATCGCCTTCATAATGGAGGTGCTATGAGGGGGTAGGAATAAACACCTTTAGCTGATGTATCCCAGCTTTACTCTTAGGCAAAAGGTCACAGTGAGACTTCCAGACACCACCCTTAAAACTACAAAGCTGACAAACATTCTGCATCTAATGTGCTTCCCTCTGACTGAAGACACACACGAAATTATCCAACCGAACACCGATCGGCTTCCCTAGCATAAAACGTGCCACAAAAACCCAGAAGGCCAATTAAATAAATAAATAAGCTACTGAAATGCTTCTGTTTAAAACCACCAGAGACAATGTGAGACAGCTCAGACGGATGCACAGACAGTTCTCTCGCCTGAGTGAGCTTGACAATAAGTAGGAAGTCATCGCTAAAACCCACCAACTGATCCAACATCTGCCATTCCAGAATTCTTAAAGATGTCCTTTGGGGTATTAAAACCCAAGCTCCTAATTGAACCTCCTTTATCTTCTTCCAGCACTGCTCTACCACTATCTGATTTAGTGATTTAGGGCTGCCTTCAGTGCCCTGGCTAAAAAGCTGCTTATGATCATGAAGTAATCAAAGCACATTTATATTGAAAACATGGTGGCCTTGATGAGAGAAGGCACAAGAAACACACAAAAGGCTCTGGACCAAATCAGTCATTACGCTGCGATAGAGGTTACGAAAACTATCCTGGGATTAAAAGAGCAAACTTATTTTGTTAGAATATTAACTGAGCCGTTTAAACCATTAGACTAAGAGCTGATGAAGAGGGGTATAGTACATTTATTTTGTCTGTGTCATTAAGACGATCGTGACGTATGGTGAAAATTAGCAGCCAATCACTACATTTTGGGATTCTGAAACGCCATCAGAGGATTAAAGCAAACAACCATGTACTTTAATTCGGGGTGAAACGTCAGTTCTGTATTGAGTCTAAAGATGTTGTAACTAGTTATTCTAAGTTTGTGATAATGGAACTAGATTGATCATATTACTGAATTTCTGTACATAACGAATTTCTATTTAGGAGCAAACATAAAATAAAAATAAATACTAACCTTCATCTTTCCATTTACCAAATATGATTGGTTTTCTAGTAGTTGATTCATTATCCTCATATATAGGTGACCCTTACCACAGACAAACTGTGGCTGACAGAATTGTGTTAGGCAAGGTAGAAAACCCAACTGGAAAGTGATCCTTGAGAGTAACATATACTGGTTAGGGTGTTGCAACAAAGTTTGGAAAGTTAAAACTATAAGATGATCTTAAAAATGGTTTACTCAGGACATGAAATTAGCATATTTTATGACAGGAACTGTAATGTTTATAATAACTAAATAACTATAATTGATTATAATTCCATAGTGCTTTGATACATCCCTTTCAAATAAAAATTTTCTGTGTGTAATTTCAGAATTCACCCCCCTTATTATATTAATATAGATTGATTTGTTTCTTACGCCAACTCAATTGTGTTGTCTTCCATGACAAATTAAAATTATTTTGATCAAATACTGATTTAATTTTCTTCCTTTGCAATTTTTTTGGCTTGCTTTTACAATGACTCTTTGGATTCCAACAGAGTGTCAAAATGAAAAGTAGGGTTCACACTTCACTCTTTCTGAAAATCTGTTTAAAAGAAGAGGGGAATTCCACAAACTCAAATTAAACTGGATGATGCAACTGATTCATGTAAATGAGAAAATATTCCTGGCAACAGGTTGTTGGACACACGACAGCATTGTGAGTAAGCCACACATTCATTGGGTGATTTTAACAGATACAGAAATTAAAACTAATTCATGTCTAATGTTTCAACAAAAAACAGATATGACATTAAGTGATACACAGTCAAAAAACATACAAATCCATGGAAGGATAGTGGCCAAACATAATCTCAAATCATCCACACATTATAAAACTGTTTTATATGGTTATATAAAAATCCTTTCAATGTATTCAAACTAATCATTTGCTCATTTCCACCAGGTCACACAGTTTTGAAATCCTTGCCTTACATGGAGAATGCTCCAGTATTATACAATTTTGCACTGCCTCTGAAAGCACTGACTGGCTTCAATCAATATTGGCCAACATCAATAATCTAACACTTGAGAATGTAAGTATATATATATCTGTGCATACATGATGAAATGCCTGTATGTGCATGCGTGTGCATCTGCATATTTAATTTTTTGTAGGGTGGAATCTTCTGATTAAAAAAAATGTAAAAAAAAGGAAAACAATGTAATCATAATAGGAATACTGTGTCATGACTAAAACGTGACTGTTTTGTTTATATAGATATAATTTTATTCAATAACCATTCTTTAAAAGTCAACAATCTGTAAAATAATCTTGTTTTTCTGAGCTCAGTCCAAACATTTTTCATTTAATAAGACAAACTGATGGTAAACGGATTTGTTTCCAAGAGATCTATTGAACCCTCACATGCTTACAATGTTCTGTGCAAATACATAACCAGGCACATTGCCACCCCTCTCCAGTCTGGATTTCAGAGTGCATTTATATCCATTTACCTTAGACCCAGTTAATTAAAAATGCCAGGCGGTAGCTGTCAGAATTGGAGGCAAAATCCAGAGAGAAGTTTGCTAAGCAATTAGCCTTCTGAGGTTTTGTTTTAATTGGTGTGGTAACGATCCAACTGCCTGCTCTTTATTAAAGATACAAACAGAAAGCGGTTCACAACAGCACAGCTGTTATTTTATTGCTTTCTTTTTTCTTTTTTTTTGGGAAGTATAATTATTCCACTTGCGTCACTTAATTATGGGTACTGATTGCTAAATGTTCAATTTAGGCATGATTATATGTCAGCTTCGACAGAAAGGAACTGTGACTTATTATCATGACCTGCTACCTAAAAATAGACAGTGACAGATCTTGTGGGCCTGGTTGAGCCCACCAGATAAAATCTACTTGGTTAACTTTCAGTTGTGTGCTCAAAAAAAGGTCATGAATATGTTTCAAATGGCTCCAGTTCAGAAGAAGTCTACTAACTAAAATGTGAAATATAGTATTTGTTGCCCAAATTATATAACATATAATGTTAATACACATAAGGATATTAGACAGTTAAGTTTTGATCATAAACACAATATTATATTTAAAATTAACCACAGCACCATGAACATATATTTTCCCTGTTTCCCTGCCTGCCACTTTTAACATTTTCTGATTAAATGTTTTGATAAAAAAAGTTTAAAATACTAGCTTCATCAGGCCGCAGATGTGAGGAGTTGAGAACCCAACTATGGGGAGATCCAAACGTAAGAGGCAGCAAGGCGCCATACAACGGGACTCGAGGCAATGCAGAAATTACAGATAAATTGTTGGTCAAAGGGGTACGCACAGACCAAAAATACAAATGTCCAGTAACCACTAACCTCTACTCAGAACTGTTACTAGGGATGACAAACAAGAGCTCACAATGGAGGAGTAAAACAAATGGGTATAAATACTAATGGCCTACTAAACAGAGTTAACTGTGGTCAGGTGTGAACAGTTAAAGGTTAACAAGGGACTAATTAACTCAATTAACATGAAACAATTAGGGAAGACAAAACCAAAAACTCGGATGATAGCGACCTCTGCGGACGGACTGGGGAAATACCTAGAGTGGACATGAAACTGTGCTATTTAGAAAGTTTTTACTAAATATTATTAGTGAAGAAAACACTTTAGAAGTCTTATTTTCTCCTCTAATTGTGATTTACTCTTGAAACAGATGAAAGTGACCAACAGATGCTTTGCACCTGATGATCAGGTATTTCATTTTAATGTACGTAAATATTTTGGTATGATGTACGGAAAACCGTCAGTGTAGCTTATAAAACATATTAAAAATTCCTGGGTTGAAAATGAAGCATTCTTAGTCTTCTTAACTGATGTCCAGCTGAGAGCCAGTTCCTAATTTAAAAGACGTCTCAATTTATTTATGCTAAAGTAACAGCGTTAAATGTATGTTTAGGATTAAAGGATAATCCTGGTTCTGAAATACTGTCGGTAGATTTGAGTTTCATCCTTTGATGGTTTTCCTTTGCAGATCATTCACATGGGTTGGGTTTGTGAAAGCCTCAAAGAAAGCGATTCTTCCCAGCCCTGCAGCTTCAAGTTTCTGGCGTTGAAAGGTTCCTCTCTGTACATCTTTAGGAGCCCCCCTGTAAGATCCATTCTCTCCTGCCCCCATGCTAGCCATTGCTCTGTAAACGTCTGTAGCACTTGACAAACATCTCTAATAGCTATAATCAATCATTTTGCTAATTTATTTAAATAACTAAGTGTAGTATATTTAAAAATTATTTCTCTCATCCATGAAAGTCTTGGTCACGTCCATTCATACATTAATATTGTATATTGTGCTCAACTAATTCATTCTGAAAATGCAAACAATTCTTGTGTTTGACTTCAACCACTTTGAACATTCTTCTTACCATTAGGTAAATGTATTAGACTGGGATCAAGCTGAAGAAATTCATAATCTCTGTGAGGTTCTCTTTAAGGTTCACAAGGTAGGTTTCATCACAAATATTCTGAGCAATATTAGTTTTGGCGATCACTATATATAGACAGCCCCCTGGGTGTGGGGCGTTTCATTACTCGCAGGATTGTGAAAACCACCAATCAGAGACCGTTTAAAAGAAATTGCTGGCAGATAATGTCTTTCAAATTAAGGGACACACATTGCAAGGAATGCCAACATTCATTAAAATATCTTAGCATGGCTACTGCTGCCCTTTTCTTGTTCATGTCAAAGAATGACTGGCAAGAGATGACTGACTGATGATTTATAGGAAAGAATATGGTTATATAATGTGTTGTGAAGCTCACTACCATTGAATCCAGATGACTAACTATGTACCCAAACATAGAGGGGGTAGTGTGGAAAATAAACAAAAACGTAGCTTTCCAGGTTATTGGCAAAACAATCTCTATTTTAGTCTTTTAGTTTTTCTGCTTTATTTCTGTGTTGCAGCTGTGGATTTCAGAAGACTGCTGGGTCCAAGCAAAGCTCTACCTCGGCCTCCACCAGGACAGTGACCAGCAGGACAAGAAACCGTTCTGCTTCAGCGTGTTACTGGGACACGGGCAGTCGCACTGCTTCGGTGTGGAAATGGGGAGTGACCTAGCCATGTGGGAGCGGTCCTTTCAAAAAGCTATCTTCATGGAAGTACAGAGAGTAGGGGTAAGAAGAAGAAGGCGTCTGGGGTAATTACATTTGGTTGTTCGTTCTGGGGGAAAAATATACGCTTTCGGTCAATCTTCTTGGGTAATGCTTCAGATTCCATTGGCTATTTAAAAGTGGATCAGATGCTACAATTACCTTAAATTGTGTATTCCTCCGCTTGTAGTGCTGATTTCTGTATTACGAAACGTACATTTCAGAATGAGATAGCTGCATTCTGATGGGACACGGATTCTGGCTCTTACAAAGTAGTACCCTCCTGTACCCTTATGCGTATTTATACTAAATTAAATACTAAATAATATTTTTTATTTTTTTATTTTTTATTAAGTATTTATTTTTATTTATTTAAGCACATTAACCCGCTAGGCATCTATCAATGTCAAGCGTAAAGCAACGGAGAAATCAGGCAAACTTTTAGAAAAGCCATTTATTACTTTAATTAAGCACTGTGAATATTTTCTAATTATACAAACAAATGCTGTTTTGAAAAGAACAACTTTTTAGCTTTTATATTGCAGATGTAATTATGCATTTAATTAAATTTAGCTGGAGAAACTCAGCTCAGTAAGTTCATTGAGATGTTAATTTGCCTGCACGACATAATGGCCACCCTGCACTTAGCTGTGGTTGGAAACATGCATTGGCACAATTTCATGATGTGAAAGGTATCTCAGCATGTTCTTTTGATAGATCACAGAGGCCTGACACAATGCAGTTCTTATCCTTACTGTGACTCTATGGATGTCACCAGAAACACAGTTTTGTGTTCTTTTAGGAGAAAGAATACTTCATGAAAGAAAATCTGCAAATGAGTGAATATGAACACAACAAAGAAATGCTTTTATATATTTAATTTTAGATAAATGTACGGTGTACTTAACTTGTTTGTAGGTATACACTTAAGTTTACTTTATTTGTCATGCATTAATTAAAACGTCCCTATAAATCTGCCTCTTCTTATTTATTTATTTATTTATTTATGAAGATGCTGTAAAACCGCTGGGATTGAAATTATTTTCCGTTGCATTTTGAGCTGAGATTTTATAACCATCCGAATAGTAAATTTAGGATTTATACCCAGCTGTCTGCTGTATATTGTGCCCTCATTGAGGCAGACTGAGATAATAGGGGAAAATAACCTGGGTCCATGATGCTTGGACCTTTAAACTAGTAACATTTATGAATAATACAAAGAAAAAAAACCTGTCAGATGAAATTTCTGTAATTTCTGTGGCAAGACAGAGGACAAGGGCAGAGTGCGAGTTCTACAGTTCTATATTCTGCAGTCCTCCTAAAAAAATCCCATGCCTTTCCCCAACATATTAAATAAGCAGCTGTAGATTCTGTTTTCAACACCTCGATGCTACTTCAACTTCAGCAAACTTGAGTTGGCTTCATGTTTAACAGACTAAGTTCTTCTTGCATAAACGGAATGCATTCAGTTATAAAGACAAACAAACATTCTGCGATGCTTGTGGAGTTTTTTCGCATTTTTGTCATTAAGAGGTTTGCTGTCATTAACTGTATTTTTTCCTAAAAAATTGTGGACACTAAATGTTTTACAAACCGTGTGGGATTACGTGGAAAAAAAATATATGTTTTAAAATAAAGGATTTAATGAGTCGGCACATTAATCAGACTGTAATTTTAGTTGAATGGCTAGCACACAAGGTGTGCATTTTATCTTTTTTTATTTAATACTGTATTTAAATTGCTCTGTGCAGAGTAGTGGCATTAGCATGTCCTGTTGTAAGTTTGTAATGAAGAAAAAAAAAACACTGATGCAGCCTTCATTAACAATGGTTTTATGATTTAGCTCATAGGCTTAATGGGTAGATATAGTCTGGCATATGTCAGAATTAATTAGAGGAAGCTTCTGCAAATAAAAGATAATTTGCATGTTTTCATGGGCAAGGTAAAACACATCACTGCTGCCCCTGAGAAATAACTGGAAAACCAGCTGACATATTCACTTTGCAAAATATTTCGCAAGAATAATTTATAGTAAGACATTTACTTTTCTTTCTCATTTTATATGATCTGAGAATTTCACATGGACATGGAATAAATATAATTTTGGGGGTCATAGTAAAGATATTGAATAATTATTTTTAGTTGGTGTTTTATCGGTAAAGTGATTTTGCTTAATTAATGTACATAACATTATATAACAGCCTTTTTATAATTTGGCTGGACCTATTTTGGACCATTGAGCAAATGCCTAGTAGTTCATTGTATTGTGTGATTATTTCCCCTGGTGATTTTCTAAATTTGCAGTTAATTCACATACTTAAGGTAATAGTATGCCATTAAACAACTATTAGCTAGAATGGTAAAGTGTAAAGTTTTTCCATTGCATCCAACGCGGCATGTATGGATCGAACTTCAGGAGTGGATTTGGGAGTAAAAAAGTTATTCACTATAAGCTGCCAGTATGAGGTCTTACTTGCTTCTTTTTAAACCGTGTTTCTATATTTGCTATACGTAAGGAATATGCAGTAAGTTTAACCTCCGTTTGCGGAAATTAACCAGCTTGTCATATTGCAGCATGTGAAAATGCCTGGACATTACCAGCTTAGTTTAAAAAAAAAAAAAAAAAAAAAAGTTTGGATTTCTTTTGTTTTTTTAAGGCCCTAAAAATTGTTAATTAAAACTTTAAAGCAGTCAGGTCTTTGGATAGATTTAAAAGATGAGTTAATGTGTGTTGAACATGGTCTCATCAAAACTTAAGAGACGGTGTGAATTACTAAGTTACCATTAACCAGGGAACAGTCAACACAAAAGCCTTTTTTACTGCCTTATGAGATGGGAACTTGGGAGTATTTTGTCATCCTCGATTTTCTAATTTTAACTAAACCATGTTTAATACTGTAACATTTATTAGGTTGTTATTTGTTACTGTTGTTCTGTATAAGCAGTCAAATATAACACTGTCATCTTCATTTAAATCAGTTAGTTCTGATTTTTTCTTGGATGTGATATCAGCTTTCAATTCAACTCTCAATTAACTTGTTATTATACTCTTAATATAACAAATAGCAACAAACTACAGTAAAATCAATGTTTGTGTGCATTTAACACAAATTCTAATCGTTTCTCTCAACAGTCAAAGACCTACATTTGTAGTAGCCAAGGGACAATCTTTTGTTTTACTATTGACTTTGGGTCTGGATTTACCTGTTCAGAAAGCTGCTCAAAGGTAAGGAAACAACCAAATCAAAGTGCATAGGCAGAGTTTTTGTATCATTTCTCAAATATATCTCAAATATCTCAAAATCCCTGCAATAAGACAGACATGAAAATTTAATATTTCCTCCAAATAGGCTGAAGTTTAACTAAGAATGCCATGCAAATAATCAATGTGTGCAAATAATAAAGAAACGATGCATCATTATCCTGCAAGAACATCAGTGTGGAATGGAATGCATCGCAGATTAATATTATTACGGTTTAATGCAACTATTCAAGATGCTAAAACATCGCACTGCTGTACCACAATTCTAAGAAATCGACCTCATACATTTAGCTAGCAAGGTTTATCACAATGGTAAAATGTTTTGTATTTAATGTTATTTACCTGATAGTCAGGACCAATGTCTCAGCTCCATTCATGCACCCAGCCCTTCCTAATTTTCTCTTGTTGTTTAAAAAGTTGACACAATCGTCTTTTAAATAATAATTCCAAAATATGAATTACGAAGACCATTCTTCTATAATTACTGAAAAGGAACCATAGCAACAAAGTGCCAAGTGGTTGTGAGCCTTCAGCTGCCCATTGAGACTTAACTTGGCATTCTCACTTGGTAAAAAAAAATATTTAAAAAGTTAAAACTTAAATTAATGAAACATTTTAGGTTGATTCATACAATAATAATGGAGTGTAATGAACAGGGATGAATTGCAATAAGTACATTATTATACCTGCCATTGCTATGTGTGACATAATAATACTTGGCTAGGGGATGTTTGAATGGATGTAAATGAAAATTAGACCACTTGTTAAATTGTTAAGTCAAGTCATGGCAGACTGATTTGTGTTCACTGAAGTGTTCAGATATGGTAAAAGGTAACATTAACGCTGCCTGAAATGAGTGGGATCGTTTTGTTTCAATTGATTCCCCCAGAACGTTGTGTGGAAGTACAAGTTCTCTCAACTGAAGGGATCTTCAGATGACGGGAAAACACGTGTGAAATTGCTATTCCAGAACTCAGAGAATAAACAGATAGAAATGAAGGTAAAAGCAAAAATATAAAAAAGCTATTTAAGAATGACATTACTCCACCAAATAGATTTTTTTTACATTGTTTTGGTTCAGTCAATGCATTAAAGCATTACTCTGAAGTCAGATTTAAATGCTGTCATACTGACAATCTATCAATTAGGATGTCTTTTTGTTCTCTCTTTCTAGCTGTACTTTGTTCACTCTTTCTTCTGTCTGTAATTATTCCCGCACAGGACTTAGAGTTTGCGAACTTGACGGCCGTCTTGCACTGCGTACACTCGTTCATTGCTGCCAAAGTGGCTTCCGTGGACCCCATCTTCATGAACAGTCAAAGCATGGCCAGACAGTACATATACAACAACTAGACCAGCTAGATCTCTGTAAATATGTATCACTGAAATATATATTTCGTGTTATTTTTATATAAATGATATGATTCCATTGAGGAAAATGTTACTTTTGTTAATGTTATTGTGATACCTTGCATTCTTACGATCTGTGATCACGGACTTGCCTGCATTTTATTCACATCGGTCCTGTAGCACTGACCCAGAAAGTGTGTTTATGAATGAATGCACGCTGAGTGATTCTAAAGATCACTGAGAGATGTAATCATTAATAAAGTCGTATTTCCTTATTTTCAAGTGTGTAAGGGGTAATTAAAGGTTTCACCACTTTGTTCTCTCAGGTGTTTCCAAGGCTAGAACATCTGGAGAGTATTTATCTGAAATAATGCAACACGATAGTTCTCTGTAGTTTATGTTTTATGAAAATTTAATTTAATATAATTTATAATGCATAAACAATTTCTGTAGTTTTTATAGGCAATTTCTTCACGGTAGCATTGGATGATACAAAAAGATAAATCAGTGTTGCAAACAAGCTATTGACGCTGCTAGCTAGCGTCCGTTTTTCAATGCCACGCCCAGTAGTAACCTACGTCTCCTCAAAGCCTCGCAATTGGATAGAACATTTTTATGCTGTCCCTCCCTGTAAGGAAAACAGATATTATCCTCTGTATATTAGCAATGGCGATCAAAGCAATGACTGATTTAAGCTTTCCCACTAACCAAAATTGGAAATTGCTCAGTAATATTTGATTTGCAACTTTCTGACTGAGGCTGGGATCATATCAAAATTTCGACAACTAGCTAACCACAATTTATTTTTTCCCTATGTCAGTAATACCAACAATAGTGGCAGTTGATTAAAATTTCCATTCAATTTTTTTACAGTCGGTTCATTTCTCCTGACAATTCATCTTGTTAATAATATCAATCAATAAACATATTAGGTGAACTACTTAATTTCACATTGTCATTGTTTCTTTTTAGTTTGATTACAAGCAAATCAAATACTACAGAGCAATTTCAAATTGTGTAAGGTCGGAAAGGTTTAATAAATTATGATCAACTATCGACACTATTATGCTTTGGTTAAATCACAAAACCTATGCTGTGGGGAGAAATTAGCTAATGTCTAGCCAAACGTTAGTTCCTGTTTTTCCAAAATAACATTATTTATTCATTTTACATTAGGTATTACATCTATTTAATTAATACTTGAAAATGAACCAGAGTTAATAAGGCTGTAGTTAATTTAACTAGCTAGCTACTAAACTTAAAAAAATTGCTAATACAATAAATTTTCAACCTTTATTTTCCATAAGGCTACATGCTGGATCTATTAAGGCAGAAGAAAGGGGAAAAAAAAAACTGGTGGTAATCTTTGTGAGTTGAGGAGTCATTGAGGTTAAACACAAATCAGAAAAGCTGGATCAACACCCAGGAAAAGTATCAAGAACATACACCTATTTGTTCAACTTTGTCCACGTGGCTACACCAAGTTGCTTGATATATACGATGATGCTCAGCTCTCAACGGCCCCCGTCATCACCACTCGAGGAAACAGTGACCACAACGAGCACGAAGCAACCTGCTAATGAGAACTTTCAACACCAAAGACGTGGCAAATGTGCATAAAATTGTGCAGCTGATTTGCTAATGACCAATATCCACAGGTAAATGTGAAGACAACCAGTTGGCCCTGAATGAATCAAAGTCCTGGGAAAGAAAAGACTGGCCATGTTTGATTATTGCACAGAACATTTTCTCAGGGGTAACACAAACGTAATGGGGTGGGAATAAATGCTAAGAGGGAGGATAATTAGCATCCTGCAAAGTCAGTTCTTGACGCAGTCATTTTGTTCCTTGGCCGTATTCAGTTCAGTAAACTAGAATTAACGTAAAGTGCAAGCTGCCAGCAAGATTATGGATGAGTAAATGATTCACCAGCTTGCTGGTGGATTGGGTTTAAGTTTTTATGTTGAGTGCACCTAAGCCCAGCAGTGATTTTTGGCTGTCAGCGCTCACGGAACACGAAACACCCCATTGCTCAGACAGGCTTTTTAGTCCTTCTAACCGAAAGACTAAAACCGATCACCGCATCCTCTTTCCATGTTAATACGCTAAAAACACACTTGAGACCTGTCTGTCTCACTACAAACAGGGCTACTAAAATGCCCCAGAAAGCTGTTTTTCCTTAATTGTGAGCTCCCGGGTGTGGACTCATTAAGTCGCTCTCGGTCAGTTCCCTCATGTTTCTGTTCACTCCAGCCCCGGCTGTGGGTATGTCTCCACATGCCACTTTCTGTTTACCATACGCAGCTTGCCTCTATTTCTTTGTTGGCCTTGAGTTGAACACAAAAGTTATGAATCTAATGAATCTACCGACAATGTTATGTGGAGACTCCCTGCTTATGGTTAATGTACATCATCTTCTCCTGCTACCGTCAGATTGGAGTAACTTTTGAATCATTGCTGATGCGGCAGATCTAATTTCTGCAAATAATTTCACTGCAATGGTCCGATGGGGTAATACGCAGTCTGCAATCTGTAAGGAAACTATTGCCTCAAAACCCATAGGCTTAAATTTAAATTCTCAGAACAGATTTAAAATGCACTGATGCATGTTGTGTGTTTTTTAACTCCTTTTTGGACCTAACTTTAAACTCAGCCAGGTGTATCGAGAGTGTATGCTTCAGAGAACAGTTTTGACAAACTTCACTAGTGACGTCAACAAGTTTTTCTGATTACAAAAGACACATCTAATGTATACTTCCTTCTAATGTCCAAGTGCTATTCCGAGGATCGCAAGAAATGGGTATACGTCATTTGATTTTATTTTTGTTCCAACATTTACAAACAAAATATATCTCATAAAACGTAGAAAATAAAAAAACAATACAATTTGAATTTGCACCAACACTGTTTACATAGCTCTGTGTTTTAAATATTACGTGAGTCCATTAAGTCGCCTGTGAAGACGAAATGATGAAAGAGGAAAGTTGGCTCGTTTTTGGAGGTTTTCAGAATAAAGGCGATTGACAGCAGGGGGAAACTGACCGACATGGTTAGTTAGTGGCCTTTAGCACACACACACGCGCAACAACTTTTTTCTGCGTCTGCTTCTGCTGGGGGCAGATGTGGAGTCTAACTTAGGCCTCGTGACAGATGTGGGGTTTCCCTTCAGTATTCAATAGTGATGTCCATGTTGTACCACCAGAGGGTCCCAACATTCCAAACAGGGGAGGGCAGTATGGACTTATGACCTGTCATATGGGATAGTTCTACCAAACCACTGCAATCATTTTAGTGGGTGCTAACAAAAATGGTGGCTCATGTTCTGTATTCTTAATTCAAGTATATATTTCCAGTGGACAATAAAGACTTCTAAGATCCCACAGTCTTTTTTTGCTTTTGTTCTGCAAACGACGTAAAAGAGGGATACTGAAAAGAAACTAGAGGGTTTTAAGTGCATTCCAGCTGAATCAAGGGGGCATGACAGTAGATTCCCTCAGCAGTTCTCAGAGAAAAAAGCCTGTCAGCAAACACAGATTTGGCAGACTCGCATCGCCTCCAGGTGAGGAACATCTACAACGACCCTGTGATTTAGCACAAACTTCTCGAAAAAGAATAGAGGGAATATAAAACTATTTTGTCATTGCAATGGGTTTGGATAATAAGTGATAGCAATTAGAATGATTAATTATTGATTATATCAGGATATTTTAGATTGTGTTCAAATTTCAGTTTTGAGCAGTTTTATAAAAACTTTTTTTACCATAAAAGCCTGCTAGAAAACACATTTAAGTTGTTAAAAAACTTTTTTGTTCATTACTATATATTGCAATGTTATGCTATTTTTTGTAAATGCTTTAAATGTTTTTTTAAATTGGGTTTTCTAATAAATCATGAATATGTTTGATTTAATTTCAGTATAAAATGCAACATGGCTGGTTATATCACATGGATGGCTTCAACACTTCTGTCCTGTGTGCTGTTTATATTCTTATCAAGTAACACAGTAGACGAGTCCGAAGGTAAAATCGCTGTTTCTTACTGTTACATTGCCATTCATATTCTCAGCCTGGAAATACATAAAATGCCCTCAGAGTTTGTTAAATACAATTAGTTAGATAAAAAAATACTAGGAGGAAGACAAGCTGTGCTTTATGAATGTATTTTTTGAGGTAGTTTAAAGTGTTTTGCTAATATTTTAAACATCGTTCTCTTGTGTAGGTCTAAAATGATAACAACAGAATTTTAAATATCATAAATTGATATGCCTATTTATGTAGTGATTTCACTAATTTTGTTCATAAACGTTACAGTCATAAATAGCATAAGTTACATGTTATCAAATTTGTTTATGAATGTGTGTGTTTTTTTTTAAAATATGCTTGAATAAATGCAACATTTTGCATAATAAAATTCTGCCTTTTCAGGAAGACTAAAAATAATTGAAAATTCTTTATTCCACGAAAGTCCCGAGATAGAAGACACACATTTACGCCACACCATGAAAGGGTAAAAAAAACAAAAAAACAAAAAGGTATTTGGTTACTGTTTCCATTCTGAATGATGCTGAATAAACACTGTTCACTGTCCTGCTGTTCCCTGAATTCCACATGTGACAGGCAAGGCACACGCCAATCCCCCGTGCAGATGTTTACGTTTCCCCGGCAGAGTGAGCCTGAAACACAAGCGATATCAAGAGCAGCCCAAATGCTGGAGATAAATGCGCACCTCTTAAAGGCCAAGGCAAGCCAGAGACATAAAAGGAGTCTCACAGAAGCAGGTAAATAGCCAAGCGTTTTGATTCAACAGACAAGTCGTGACCTATAATCGCCGTAACCGTGCTTGTTTTGACAATACAGCTGAAGCCAAGCAGTCAAAAGGAGTTGGGTGCAGATAGGAGAAAGTTTTCTATTTATAGTGCTTAGGTTGATATACAATCAGCCCTGACACCCACCTCTTTCCATAACTCAACAAATGTTTAACCATTTCAGATAATTTGGTCTCACCCAGGTTCTAGATTTTGAGCTACAAAACCAAGAAATGTAATCGAAACTTCAGTTTGCTTCTCAGCTAATTCAGCTGTATAGGTGTCACAAGTTTTCACATCTTACATAAGTAAATTTAACTTACTAACTCGCATTAAAAAAATACCATCGACCAGGATTTAGTAGGCCCAACCAACAAAAAAAAGGCCGACATCACCACAAATACTAAACAGTTTTCACTGGAGATTGGTTTGTAACCTACCTACTTATTGTTTACAGAGCTTGTTTCCTTAGAAGAATTGGAACTGATTGCAAACCAGTCTGGTTGTCCTCCACCCATGCAGAAAACCACCTGTCCTACAACATGCTTAGCTAGCAAATATCGGGACATTTCTGGAGTCTGTAATAACCGGTATATCTCATCTATACTGTAAACTGTGCATTTCTTATGAAAATTAAAATAATGTGAGGTGAGGTATAGATACAATAATAAAGGTAAATGTCATTTTAAAACTGTTTAATGGACATTTGTTAGTATAATATATGTTTGTAGTATTGGCAGTTGATTGCACAAACGTATATACTATTGCCCTCCTCATTGTATTTGTAGAAAACTGTTAAATGTATGTTGGATATAATAGAACAATTAAAAAATAAATAAATAGGGTAAGTATTTGAAAATATTCATTACATTTGTTTTGAAAAGTGTATGATGTCATTTAATTTGAAAACAAATGGAATGGATCCCTTTTTATATGGAAATGTAGGTTTAACTTCTGTGTTAAGACCTGTGCAAACAAATATATTTTGGAGGCTGGGATCTGTCAGAGCTACAATTTTTTTTATTTTTTTTATTTTTAATAAACAAGATCCCTTTGAACCTTTTGTAAAATCTATTGATGTTCGAAGCCAGTTGTAAACACGGCATGACTTTGTGGTCACTTTGTAAGCATGACGAGGCTTTCAGAAAGCATTCATGTAGAAGGACTTGTTTACTTTTAACTAAAATGTAGCAACTTTGATAACGCTTCCCTTTTCAGAAATAACCCTCTTTGGGGAGCAGCCAACACAGCCTTGATAAGATGGCTCCCGGCAGAGTACGAAGATGAAAAGAGTCAGCCCAAGGGTTGGAACGCAGGGCATCAGTACAACGGCTTTGCACTTCCTCTGGTGAGAGACCTAGCGTGAGAACCACAAGTGTGTTTCTGTGAAGAAAGAAAGAAAGGCTAGAAATAATGAATCAAGCTTTTTTTCTTTTCAAAAATTGTACCTCAGAAAATCTGAGCTTCATGTCAGCTGTTACTACTGCAAACGTTTTCTGCCATTTTTTTCTCCAACCATTGTCTTTCAACAGATCCAATTTTAAAAAGTATTGTCTAAATACATAAAACAATTTAAACATGATGCACACCATGTCAATTAAATGGAAATGTACTCAGTAACTACGAATACTGACACCCATAAAATAAAGTCTTCATTGGTAATTACAGTGTAGCGAAATAATAATTTTAAGGAGTCTATAGAGGCCAAGAAATATACCACAGGGAGGTGTTATCAACCAAAGTCAGTTAAGGATGATTACAATGAAGATTTTTACCAAAAATAATGAGGAACCTCGGCCCTTCCCCCTTCCCCAGCATTGCATCTGCCTTGGGATATATGCAAGGGACAATGTTGTGGTTGCAGATGAGCACTGAGTACAGCTTATTTGAATGCATTGTCATATGTTTTTGTCATCAAACATGCCACCTGTCAACAAAGAAGCCCTTATGAAAGGACAACTTCCTTAAATGAAAGGAAGGACACGATATCTTAGACGAATACCTAACCACAGTTTTGAGACATTTTTTTGATGCAGTCTGAAAAGGATACCTATATTTATATATTTATGGTTGGAGATGGGAGAGAAAAAAACATGACTTGGAAAGGACAGATCCACATTTTATATAAAGGAATGTGTTTTATTAATGGTTTTGAAAAGTGTGGTTTGTTGGTTATGTTTATACATATATACACATACAGGCCCGGGAAGTCAGCAACAAAATTATGCAGGGTTCAAGCAAGAAAGCCTTGGCTGATGAGGCATACTCCCAGATGTTTGTGGACTGGGGCCAGTATGTGGACCATGACATCTCCTTTACTCCTCAAAGTGCAAGCAAAGCTGCTCTTCCAGGTGGACCAAACTGTCTGAGCACTTGTGAGAACATAAATCCCTGTTTTCCCATTAAGGTGAACCATTCTCTCTCGCGTCAGTGTTTTAGATAACTCTCTTACCTTATTTTCTACACTCGGCTATTTTTGGTAACTGTCTGCACTCTGGTACTTGGAAACTGAGTAAGAAATTACTGTAAACTGATTGATCTTGTACATTCAGTCGCTGGCTGTGTACATATTTAAATGGTTTCATAAGGAAACCAAAGTAGTATATTAATATACAGTAACAGTTGCATTTTTTCCACTGCCCAGGTTCCCACAGCTGACAAACTGTTTGGCACGAAAGCCTGCCTGCCATTTTTCCGCTCCTCTCCAGCCTGCATTACCGCCGACTCTGACTTTCTCCGTAAGGAATTCCCACAGGCGCTGCAGCGGCAGCAGATGAACGCCATCACGTCCTTCCTGGACGCCTCCACGGTTTACGGCCACACCCCGGCGCTGCAGAACAAGCTCCGAAACCTGTCCAGCCCTGAGGGGGGCCTTGCTGTCAACGTCGAGTTCACAGACCACGGTCTCCCGTACTTGCCTTTTGTCTCCGGTGGCCCCTCCGCCTGCTATCAGGACCCAGAGGACCCACAGGGGCAGCGGGTGGAGTGTTTCCTGGCTGGAGACAGCCGGGCCAGTGAGGTCCTACCTCTGTCCGCCCTGCACACATTGTGGCTGAGAGAGCACAATCGCATTGCCTCGACCCTTAAGGGGCTCAATCCTCACTGGAGCCCTGAGCAAACCTATCAAGAGGCCCGAAAAATCGTAGGGGCTCTGCACCAGGCAAGTCAACGCGACATACTCAGATGCAGATAAATAGCGGCAGCATTCTGTTGATAGGTTTTGTGAGTCAGTTTATTGGACGTTAATGTCCCCTTCATCATTTCAGCTTTCAGTGGGAGGAGCATTCAGGATTAAGTGACTGGATTCAGTTAGTATAAATTATCTTGTGCATTTTTTCTACTGAGTTTTTTTCCTAATTACAATAACACGTTTCTGTCGTTCAAGGAGTATCATTGTTGTAAGCCATTTAAACAACTTTAACTTTTCTGATGATTTCCATGTGATGTGTGTGTGTGTGTGTGTGTGTGCGCTTGTTAGACTTCCCCCTTCCATTAAAGGACAGAACTGAGCTCAGGTTTGTTTTTAGTTTTACAGCCTATTCTCAAGATTTTCTTACTTTCAGATTTCTGTTTTGTCATTCAGATATCTTTGTGAAAGTGGCTCTGTTGAGAAAATCACTGGTCGCAAGTTTCTCATGGCGCTTCTATTTCTAAAACAATACTTGACAAATTAAACATTATATAAACCAAAAGGTGCGCAAAATCTAAAGAGTAAAAAAAAAAAAAATGTTAATAAAAGGCCTAACATATGAAAGGAACAAAGATGGTTTGATTTGCTTCAGCAAGGAGTAGAATGAGCTTGGCAGTGATAATTATATTAAATTGTACTTGTGATGTGAACTGAGGAGTTATTCTAAGCCCACCTATATGAAGAATACTTTCAACCATACTTTTATTACAGATCATGTAGATTAATGTAGGCGCAGAGCAGTGATCTGTAACTGTGAGAAAAGTTTTTTAGGAATTAAAGGCCTTGGGCTGGGCAACTTAGGTCTATCCTAGTTGAATTGTTGAAATAAAAAGTTCAAAGGATACAGCGGTGTGGTTTCATTGTGGAGTATTCTACTATATATTTCGTGGATGATATGCTGTGCATGGAAGTGTATAGTCTTTTCACCTCACATTTCTGCTATTTTAAATATTGAACTATAATAAGTATATTAAGTATATTAAATATGAAATCCTATCATAGTTAAAGCTATTTGGGCTGATTTATTTGTTAAACGTAGAATGTCAAAAATAACATGGAAATGATCCTTGTAAAACAGTTTTAAACCGTAAACAGTCAAAGGTCATTTTATTAACTTGTTTTTTTTACTTGGTTACTTTGAAGGTCATAATGATCAGGGATTATGTTCCAAAACTTCTTGGAGCTGAAGCTTTCGATAAGTACGTCGGGGCCTACAAAGGGTACGATTCTACCATGCAGCCGATGGTCTCCAACGTATTCGCAACAGCTGCTTTTCGATTTGGCCACGCCACTATTCCAGCTGTCCTGAGGAGACTCAACGGAAGCTTCCAGGAACACCAGAATTACACTTCTGTCAGTCTGCATCAAACATTCTTCAGTCCGTGGAGGCTTATCAAAGAAGGTACGCTTATCCAATGATGTTTAGTTCTTTAAATGGGGAGACGTATATATCAATAAACACTGAAAACATGGAAGCCCAGGTTCATTCCATCACTATAGAGGAGACAAAAGGTTTTCATTTTGTAACGTTAAGTTCCTCAATATTTTTTCCATTGGCAATTTTGGTCATATGCGATACCCCTCTACTCTACAAGTCAAAACGGTAAAAAATCGAGTCCAAAATCTTCCTTGCATAAAAGGCATATCTATATTTTGTTTGGATTATAGGTGTGGAAATGTTTGCAAGGCTTTTGCAACGAGCTGCATACTTTTAGGTTCCAGTCATTCTCAATCCCAAAAAGATGTCTAGTTTCGCACTGGCTGGTTTGGTGGGGAGTTGTTAAAAATCTATGCAGAAAAATCTTTAATTTGATTTATACTGTACTGTGCGATGTTACAATTGTTTGGCATTGATCGTTCCCAGTATCAAGCAAAATGCTTTTCATGAACAGTGCAGGCTTACAGGTATGCAGAAAACCAGGACAGGCTTTAGCTGCAGAAAATAACCGGTCTGTCATCACAAAGAATGAAAGTCACATTGACAGGAAGCCAACTTTGCCAAGGAAAACAGCCATACATTTCCCCTCCATAATCAATAAACCCCAAAACAACGAGAAAGGCTCATTGGGAAAACTGCAGTGTTTGATGAAGTTGCAGGGTGCCACAGTGATATCCATAAATCCCTACGTAACAGTTTATTGAGTTGGTACTCATTTTTACTAGAAAATAAAAAATACATCAGCTGTTTTCTATTTGAAAAACTTAAGCATTATTTAAGGTAGAAACAGCCCATGTTGTATCTACAGTAAATAAAATGCTGCAGAATGAAAGTAAAATGAAGATTATTTAATGACCACACTGAAGATGTGAAAGGACATCTAGCTCTAGTGAATCAGTTGACTCTTCATTTTTATCAAGCCGTTTCACTGCTTTATCCGGCTCCGACTCCCACTTAATGCAGGAGTAAGGCAGTGGCTGCCCCCCAGCCCTTGCCTGACAAGCATGCATTATTCTACAGCATTTCGATTAAGGAGCAGAGCTTAGAATCAGTTGTTTGCAAGTTCAAATCCCAAAGAGGCACTGCTAAGCAATTCGCTTTGGATACGGGAATCCATCGACGAAGCAAATAATAAAAGAGATTTGTTCCCTGGATACAGATTCTAACTACAGATTTTATATATAAATATTTATGGCCTGTGTATATCATATTCATTTTTAAATAAAAATTGTGCAGAGAGAAGTAAATGGCAACCTAATGATATAGTGAGTGATGAGAGCTAATATAGCAGTGGAAAGAGCATATACCACTTATACCACTTTGCACTCTATTATATTTCATATTACACATAAACATTTATAATGCATTGAGTACAGTTATTTTTCCCCTAATCTCCCCTAAATGCATCCCCAAGTCAATAACCATTTGTACCATCTGTAGTTGGCTGGTTTGCGATTAGTATTACATTGTAATTCTGGCTGACGCCACTGAGATTCGGAGAATAAATCAGGAAATAACTGACTTCTTTAAGAACAGATGCCAAATATGGGGCAAGGGGCCCTGTAATAATATCACTGAGCAGAATTTTAAACACAAGCAGACAAGAGATCCTTTTTTTCTTTTAAAAATCATAAAAAGAAAACTTGGCAGTATGAACATTGCAGCATCTTCTACACTAGGCGGACTAGATCCTGTGCTGAGAGGACTCCTGGGAAGCCCAGCTGTGGCAGTGACATCAGACCACTTGATGACGGAGGAGCTGACGGAGAAGCTGGTGGTACTCTCCACACCTGCAAACCTTGATCTGACAGCCCTGAACCTGCAGCGGGGCCGTGACCACGGGCTCCCGGGTCAGTAGCAGCAGCAGGCTGATGTATGAGCATGTATTTGATTTGCCACCGGACTCAGTGGATAGCCATATCTCACACCATGTGCAACTAAATGCCCATCGAAAGCATTTTCCTGTATACACTCATGTTAAAGGAAACACTTTTATTATTGAAGCAGTGGATGTGGTCAAGGTTTGCTTACAAATAACTTCAACTATAAAAGTAATAAAATTAGATTTGATGTATATTTGTATTTATACTTAGAAGGTTTTTTAATCACTTTTATTCATTTGTCATCGGTAATTGTGCTAACACATCTTGGCCCATCACTTTAAAACTTGAGACCACCTACAAGAGGGTAAGGAAATAGTAAAATTAGTCCTATCCGACCCAGTTTCCTTTCAGCCACACACAATTTTACACCCTGTAGAGGTGTAGGAACTGAGAGGTTCTGCACTGAGGGTCAAATCTCACTACATTTTGAAACAATTTTGCTATGAATCTGAATTTAACAGGAAGTTAAAAAATGTATGTCAACATTGATGTTGCTATTGATAAAATATAACCACCTTAACACTGCTATTGTTTTTCAGGTTACAATGAGTGGAGAGAATTTTGTGGACTTGAAAGAATTCAGACGCAAGCAGATCTCAGCAGAGTTATTAGTGACCCGAGTTTAGTTCAGAAGTTAATGGACACGTACAGACATCCTAGCAACATTGATGTGTGGCTGGGTGGGTTGGTGGAGGATCATTTACCTGGGGCCAGGACAGGTCCACTGTTTGCATGCTTAATTGGAAAACAGATAAAGATGCTTCGAGAAGGAGATAGGTAAGTACATCTTAAAATGGCATCCTAAAGATGAAATGGCACTACTTGTATGCATGAAAACATCTTAAGTCAATTTTTCTGGTAAGTAATATTTATCTTACATGTTGGAAAAATGTTTGATCTGCTGCCTGTTCTTTACAAAGGTCTCAAATAGATTTAGATTAGACCAGTTCATTGCCACTTCATTTATATGGTACTTTACTTTATAAGAAATTATGAACATTCCAAATATTGCCTATTACCTGTTCTTAATCATTGAAGAATGCTGACATGCTCTTGTGTGCCACACACGGCATGAAAACAGTTGTCTTACATCTACTAGCTGGTCAAAAAGTCATTTGATTATCCACATTTTGAACGATACAAAGGCAAATATGCAGGTGCAACGGGAGGAGTTCTAAAGCGTACACCACCTTCTGTACACCAATTGGGTATTTCCAGTTCAAATGCATGCCCTTTGGGTTGCATGGGGCATGCTTGTCAAGTGTCAGTACTTAATGCACAATGTGCTGCGTGGTTGTGAGGAATTCAGTGCAGCATGCCTGGACTATTTTGTTATCTGAGGTCCCTTATTGGGGAACCATATAAATTATTTAAGTACTGAGGAAAATCAATCCTGTCAGTCCTGCACCTCTTGTCGGCTTGGCCACAGCTTATCTCTTCCAGGCCAGGGAGAGAGGGAGGAAAAAGTTGAGAGAGAAGGCAAAAATATAGTAAGCAACTTATAAGGAAGATCAGGGAGAACATACGAGTTTGTGTTGTGTAACATTTTGAAGTCTCAGCTGAATCACACATACAGATATATTGGCTGGCTTATATAGTACCTAGAGTGTAAGTTTGAGACAGTCATTATTATGACTACAGGCTTTGTTCAGCATACTGTTACTCTCTCATTATGCAGTTTTTTTCAGCTGTAAAGTCCTACCAATATCTGTAAATATGTGTAATCGTGTGATAAGTCTTTTCCAGAAAAAAATAGTCAGATGAGACTTTTTTGCTCTGTGTTTTACAGGTTCTGGTGGGAGAAAGATAACGTGTTTACACAGAAACAAAGGGACCAACTCCAAAGGCATTTGCTGTCTCGAGTAATTTGTGACAACAGTGGAGTGGAAGACGTCCCTCTTGACTCCTTCAGACTGGGACAATACCCGGAGGACTTTGTGTCCTGTGAAAATGTACCCTCTATGAACCTGAAGGAGTGGCGGGAGGATTCCAGCAAAGGTCAAATATGCATTCGATGTTTTATTTATTGAATCATGTGTCTGTCACTATAGTGATGATATTTCTCTCTAATGGATTTTTGTGATTCATAAATTATGTAGAAAGCTAATTAACAAGTATTCGCTCCTTGCCTGGCTTCAATTTTTTAAGAAAAAAATGCTTTTTTACCTTTTTAATTTTGTCCATTAATCAATTGCATCATTTTTTTTAAATTATAGTTCTGATGCCTTGTGGGTCCCCAGCTGAGATCAAACACGGCGATTTTGTGTTTTGTTCAACTTCTGACAAAGTAACAGCTGTGTATTCCTGCCACTATGGTTATCATTTGGAAGGCAGCGAAGAAATTGTATGCACGGAAGATGGCTGGAGCAGCCAACCTCCTGTCTGTATAGGCAAGTGACTCTAGGATTTGGGCTGTCTCTCTGCTTTCCTTCGTAATGGTTGGACTGTCCATGGAGACCTCCAGAATATTATTTTTGGCAGCAATCCTCTTGCTCTGTTGATTCAGGGAATATATGTGTGCACTTCTGGCAGATTTCATGGCTAAAATAAAATGAAATAAAAAGCGATCAAAAATTGCAGAGGTTTTATTTTAGTCAATAAAGAGAAGGATACTTTGTTTGCATTACACTTTTATTTTTTATAACTTTTACGTATGTTGGTGTTGCAGTTTTTGTCACCTAATCCCTTATTTAGTAAAGCAAAAACCAAGTACTGGAAAATTACAATAGAAGGCATTCAACAAAACAATATTGTTGTAACAAAGCCCTTTAAGAGGACGTGTACGATTTTGTTATAATTTGTATCAGTAATGATGTCGTCTATGATGAAAATTTTGCTGATATATCTCATTGCCAATTAGCCAGGAAATAATGGTCGTAGCGCTCCAATTCTTTCTGTATTTTGTTCGACATTTACATGCACCCTCACTATTATCATTACATTCATTGGTTTGACTGCATGTGCTTGATACAAATAACAAATAAAAATGCTCCAGATATAGTAACTATAGGAAATCTTTTTTATTAATATTGATAATTGTTAGTCCACATGAGAGCAGTCATGTCAAGTGAACCACAGTCAGATGCACCAAGAGGCTGCATTCCACCCATTATTTTGAAAACTAGCAATGCTTCACTAAACATATGCATGGTTTAATTGAGCCTTAAACGTGATGGATTGTATATTTCTTATCATTATCGGTTATTCTTATATTAATTATGGAAAAAATGTTGGAATTGTTCACGTTCAGTCATTTCCATGGCCAATGTAGCTTTATTAATGTTTTATAAAATGTAGCCATGCATTCTAAATTTGTTATGGGACAAATTTGATGCATATATCTTTTTTCCTGACAAAATTTCTTTGCAGCCCAGAGACGTCTTTTGACAATGAAAAATCAAACAGAGACAGTAACTATGCCTGACCTTCAGAAGTCTGCTTCTGCTAGGGATCCATCTCCAGTTTTTATTTAATCTACGACAGTAGCCTCGTTCTGTAATAAGCTGCAGGTGGACTGGCTTGGTCTCTGATAATATCTCAGAGAAGAAATTGAAGCAGGAAATGGATGCTGCAGCAAAGTCTGTGCTTCAGGGTACAGAGGGCACACACATGCTGCGTTGCCCCAGACTGAAGTCTCACAAAACGGCTCTTTTCTTCTGTGAAATTGCCTTGGAATTCTCCAGAGAAGTGCAGCAAATCAGTTCTTTAAATAAGAACTCCCAACGTACGGCAATAGTACTGCAGAGCATGTGGGTTCAAAACCTGCTTATATTTTCAAAAAATCTAAAACAAAAGAATATGTCAGTATAATGCATACTTGGGCTCTTCATATCGTGTTTCGAAGCAACATGTAAAGCCCAGATTGGTTGTTCATGAATTGACTTCTTTTAAGCAGGTAAATTCTGCTACATACATCAGCTCATGTGGCAATACATGAGTAACACTGTGAAATTACTCTGTTTAATATTATAAATACTTATTTCATACTAATTATTATATTAAATATCAGAATAATAATTAAAGATAATATATTTTTGCCACGTCAGCCTTCTTTTTAAGCTTTCTGGTCTTCCCGTGCGTAATTATATATCTTCTTAACCATGTCAATGGCATTTACAATAGATTACTACAGTTATAGATTACTAGAGTAGCATCGCCACAATAAAATACATACAGCAAACCAGGGTCTAATGTTCCGTCATGGGAACCATGAAAGCCGCCAATTAGACGATGAAACAGCAGCTAAACAGTGTATAAACCCATCAGCAGTTTCACTCATCCATAGTATACTGAATCAAATAGCAGAACTAAAAATAACATCAAATTTCCAAAAAAATAAATAATAATAATAATAATAATAATAATAATAATACATACTGTATATAAATTTTTTTTTTAAATGTACTTTCTGGACACATGCTCTTACCATCATTATCATTCCAGCTGTCTCGGTTAATCCAACACTCATCCTACTCACACAGAATGCGGTGCTGATGTAAAGTTCCCTTTAAAAGCTAGCGGAGGTCCACTTGTACGCTCAGTAAAGTTCCCTTTAAAAGCTAGCGGAGGTCCACTTGTACGCTCAGCAGTCTTCTCTGTTAGCAGTAGCAGTCTCTCCCCAATCACCAGGTAAGGCCTGGACGGCTGCGCTGCAGATATGGTCTGAAAAGTGCCCTCTGCCAGCTTTACTCCATATGCGTCAACCTAAGACACAACCATACAACACAGACAAAAACACATAAAAAAGAATCTACTTCCTGTACATCATTTCATTTAAAGAACAAACGCGAATAATCTCTATATAATTGAACCACCAAAATGACTCTCAACTGCTGTACCTACTGGAAAACAACCATCAGCTTACTTCCCTATCTACCTCTGTCTGTCCTGCCTATTTAAAATCCCAGTTTACCTGCTACAGTTGGGGTGAATTGCACAATCATACACTGAGCTGCTCCAGCTGAGGCCAATCCCGCAATTCAGGACAGAAAAAGAAAAAAAAAGCCCACACTTTCAATCCGTTCTTGACATTATCGTTAGCCCTTTGCTTCCATGCAGCTCACAACATTAATACACTGCTGTCAGTATTTGCTGTTGGAGGTTGGTGGGAAAGATTTTTTTTTACTTTCTGTGCAAAGTGAAAAGAGTGTACTGTAGAAAAGGTAACCTTCCTCCACCTTTTCAGTATAGTACTCAAGGCTCTCTAGCTGTTCATGCAGCTTCATCTAATTTGATGAATTCATGGCAAGCTGTGCACCAAGGAGCCATATTTGCATGAATACATATTTATACAACTTCCACTTAAATTTTTTTTCTGTCATTTTATTGCTTCTGCTCAATTCCGAAACTCTCCATTTAGAAGTGTCAACATAGTATGGCAACACTGAAAATGGCTGCTTCGTTTTGCTCCTTCAACAAAATGCCACGCTTGCTGGCTTTAGGATCAGTGAGAGATGCTAATTAGCTGATTTAATACCACAGTTAATGCAAAAGTTCTTCGACCAATTAATTTTGTTGCGTTAAAGCTTCATGAAACCATAGCGCGCGTCCGTCTGTCGGGCACGACGGGGCTGATGAGGGACACGTCCCCGGGCACCTGTGGGAGATAACTGAATCGTCGATGCCATGTTAAAGGTGTGTTTTGGCTCACAGTGGGTGCCAGCTGTGTGTGAGGGAGCAGAAAGCTGCAGTAACAAACCAAAAACACAGCCATGGCATTGCTGGGGAATCGTGGCGTGTTTGTGTTTTATTCATTTTGTTGCCCCTCTCATGGGAGGTAATTTAATTTAGCTTTTTCTTTGGTCTGTTGTTTTAATTTATTGTTCTGGCAGGAAATCTGTGAGGGGGAACTGCAAACTGTTCAAATACAATACCCACTCTGCTCCATTTCTACAGCTGGCTCCCCAACCCCCTATTGCAGTCCACTCTGCCAGCCCTGGCCCAGTCATGATCCTGGCTGCGGGAGGACTTTGTGCGCTGTGCCCTTCCACTTACCACTTGGGATAAAACTGATGCACACACAGAAATAAGAAAAATTGAAAAGTGAGTCACATTGCGCTAAGTATACTCGCTTACAGTAAGCTCACTTATAGACACCTGCCCCAGCATGTAGCAAACCCCAGCCAAACCAGGTAACAGGTAAAATGTAAGACAAGAGACATGCAACACACTCGGCTACACTGGTGCCAAGAGGACTGGTCCGCCTGCAGCTCCCAGGCCCGTCCGACTGCTGGGCTCCATCTGCTTTGAAATCCGAGAGGTGCGGGGGCCTTAACCCACAGCCAGACTGAGTACTGCCCCCGCACATGGAATCGGGTGATCTATACTGCCCTGTAAATAGTAGTGGAAATCTGCCCCCGAGTATTTCAGATCTTCCCTAAAGGCAATAGACCCTCACCTGAACACAGCACGCATCTCCCAAAACCAAAAAAGACATTAAAAAAAAAGAACAAACAAGTGGAAAAGACCTTACTACCAGTTGTGTTCCTCCACCTGCTCTCCCCTTGCCCACTTTCTTCTTATTATTCTTCTTCTTTGGACCTTAGGCACACTGGACGCTTTTAGGCTTATTACTGCCACCCACAGGACTAGACACCTCACAGCTCCTACAACATTAAAGGGAGTTGTTAAACACTAAACGCTAAACGTGTCAGAGAAATGTAAATGTATACAAAGACATTTAACTGGGGATAATGGACAAATATTGTTTTCAAAAGAGCAGACATCCAGAGGTAATAAGAATTGGGAAAATGTTTTATATTAATAGGAATTTCATCCTATTACCACAGTTTCAGAGTATAAATGTCAAGGTCTAAGGATGAACAAATTAACAGTTTATGAGAGAGGGGAAAAAGATTTGGAAAGAAATATGAGCAGCAATACACCGCCAATTATAGGAATCCTCAATGGTATAGTTATGATGAGAGGAGGGATTTAAGCAGGCAAACTAAGCAGCAGAATTGTACGTTATATGAAAAAGAAAAAGGGGGGAATTTTTTTTTAACTTCCTACTTGTAGCAGTCAAGGTAAGAAATTAAATCAGGGCCAGGAGTTATGTAAAAGATTTCACTTATTATTTTAATTAGATAACCTGGCCGGGGTCCAGTAAAAAAAAATCAAAAAAAGGTAGGGGTGTAAAATGACATGTATGTTTTTTGTGCTTAATTGTGCCTAATTGCAGCTAAAAACAGCGTTGCTAGCCAAATGCTGAAAGGAGACTAGCTTACCAGCATCAAAAACCACAGAAGGGAGAAACGACAGATAGCATGCCAGAGAAAAGCCGTACGAGCAATATGAATAAATTAATTAAATAAGTCGCAGCCATAAAAAACAGTTTCCAACTAGGTGACAGGAACAAAATCATGAAAGGCTGAGATTAAAGCAGAGAATTCTGGGATTCTCTGGGAGGTTTAATGCAAAGCCGGTTCAAAAGTAGAGGGGAACGTATAAAATAAAAGGGATGCATTAAAAATGAAAATACCCACGATTAAATGATATTGATATACAATGAATATAAAGTATATCGGCAAACTGACAAGATGCAAAGTTACAAAGCTGGTTTGTAGTGAACTGAAACCGATGGAAATGAAAGATTTGAAGTGGTGAGTATATAGAGAGGAGAGGAGGGAGAGATGAGCCGCTTTGCTTTGGCTCTCTCATCGCGTGTTAAGGAGACCTTGGATAGCCAAGGGACAGGAGCTAAAAAGCTAAAGAAAGATTTTAGATGCCAAAGGGTTAACTGAGGGAAGGCCGACATTGAAGTGCTAAAGAAAAGGCAGAGAAGAAAGCTAAGAAGGAAAAAAAAAGTCAATGTTTATTTCTATTTAACCAAGCATCTTTTTTTCAAATCTTTTTAATCTTTTCTGACACAATATCCTCTTCCTTTGTATCATAGTTTAAAAATCTACGCTATGAAATCTTTTCAGCACATTCCTATTGTAAAAATGTGCGATGTCAAATAAATATTTGATTGATTAATTGACTGGGGACTGAAGAAAAACAGCCTTCATCTGTGATTTTTGAGAAAAACGGATAAATCCTTGACTTTTTCCTTGACGATATTTGATTGCATGCTACAACAGCTGCTATGAATTATTTCGGAGGTTCAACACTGTTAGAACATCAGAACTAGAATATAAAAATTTCAGGGCAATCTTATCTGATAGCCTTCTCAAGCTTGTATAGTATTTTTGAGCAAATATCATTTCGATCTACTGTCCAGCAGGGATTAAGTGCTGTTTTTTCCCCACTATGCTTTGCAATAATGTTTGTCAAAAGGCAAATTTTATTATTAGAAATCTAAACCCCACAACTGGGAAATGTCCAACCTGAGCGCACCTAAGCAGAATACATTGTAAATGATCCTCCACTCATCTGTAAATTGTTTACATGATAAAAATCTAAATTCATCCCATCATATTCCCCTTCAGTTTCCAGATTGGCCCAGTGATGGACTACTCCTGGTAGTTGCCCATCGATCTCAACATTCAATCTCCTCAGTCACAGATATGTCAACGCAACTTCATTCCCACAAGTCCACTACCTGTCCTTAAAACCTGGTCCCTTGGGCCCTTCTTCAGGCAGCCGCCCCAGTAATCCTGCCACTTATTTCACTTATGCCCTTCAGTCTATCTTCAATTATTATCCTTGATCTCCAGGACTGCTCTCAGCTGGTTATTTTCTTATCTATATGACTGTTCTTATAGGGTTCACTTTTCATCACCAAAACCCCTGCAGACAGATGTCCCTCAGCCTTCGGTCCTGGGTCCGATCTCTTGGGATCTAGGACCAGACCTTTTGGGTCCTCAAAATGAAGCACAACTTTTTCGTGTCATTGTTATGTTGACTGCACTTTTCCTCCTTCTGATTTACAGGCATCTGAGCACATATCTGCTTCTGTAGCAAACATTTCCTCTTGGACGTCCACACATCTACTCAAGCTCAACCTCTTGACGTCTGACCTGCTGTTCTCCCAATTTATTGCATAATAAATCTCATAAATCCCACCTTTTATTCTTTACTGGATAAATGAATTGTCAAAGGAGATGTTTCTGATGCGTTAGAACAGAATGTGTAGGTTCTACTCTCAGCCATCCACCCGTGGTAACCCAAAATAAAGGATCAATCTTTTTAGAAGCCATGAAAATTGTCATGTCCGTGTAAACAGAGCAAAGGGGAGGCTTTATGGTGAAGAATAGCAAATGATAGGTTAGCCTGGCACAGGGGGCTGCAAATGGGATGGATGCGGTGGTTCGACCTGGAGGGACACATAACAACACAAAAATCAATGTTTAAAATAGAATAAAAAGCAAGAAATTTAACCAAAAGCTATCAAAGTGGAATCATTCCGTTCCTCGGAAACAAAGACAACGTAATCTCAAACAGTTCATGTTGTTGTTTATACTGCAGTTCATCAGCAGGTAATTTATATCACTGACATGCATCACAAAAGCGGTTTCCTACACTGCTGTGACCACATTAATTGCCTGTGGTGCTGAAAATCCCAAGCTATGTGTACAAAGGTCAGCCCTGCTATGCAGCAGCCACAGAGATCTATTGTGATTGGAAATTGTCTGGACACACTCTTTACCACCTTTCATCTAATCCATGCACTGAAAAGATAATTGTGTCGGTGGAGCACAAAACTGACTCTTCCATAGCCCCCATAGCTGACTCGATGGCTAGGGTGGCTGACAGACCTTCGTAGCACAAAATTATAGTTGTCGAGTTCATAGTGTTAATGACGATGTTTTATCTATAAATAAAAAAAATGGTGTTTATATACTGACTGTGTGCATTGTGAGCATCAAACATGAAACTCCAAATAATCTCCGCTGCCAATTGCATAACCGGCACATACAAGGGTTGGGTGGATGTGCATTTTATTACATTTTATATTCCTGGTTAATAACTCAAAGTTAAATGTACACATTTACTGGCAAACAGAAAAATGTGATTTAAAAGGGCATACTGATCTGGCAGGGACTTAAGAGCTTGGAAAAATATGAAGTGCCTTGGTCCATGTGAGATAAAAAATAATAAATATAGAATAAAAAATAATAAAAAATAAAAAATACACTTTCAGCATCAGTCAGAAGTATTGATCAAAAATACTGTAGGATTTTAGAGTCAGAGTAAAGCCGGGCTTTACCCTCTATCAGTTTCCAGTCTTCACTGTTAACCTGAGGCAAAACTTCCACTGAGTTAATCTGAAGCAGAACAAATGAAAATAGTATTGGTAAAGCATACCAGTTGCAACCAGTATATATTGGAATTTCAGCAAATAAAAGTGCTTTAACCCAGGATTAATTTATACTATTCCACCCAATGGACTGTATGATGCCATTTTAAATTAACTACATTTTGTTCATTCTTTAACTATATGTGTTCCTTTAAACATCACTGTAGTAGTTGTTGCAAAAATAACATGGTCAGACACTTAACATGGTCTGTACACTAAAAATCCCTGGTTACATTAGAAATCCCATTTTGGCTTGAACCTAAGAATAGCTGAGTAATTATCTTAATAAGTACGTGTGTGCATAGCTTGAATAGTCATGAATAGTCCAATCCTATCATTATAATCACTTTTATAATCACTCAAATAACATACCAGCTGACACAAAGGGTTTATGTAACAGCAAAGCATAAAAAATAATAAATCAAATGGATATTGTATATTATCATCTGCCATAATGAAAATGTCATGATTTAAAATTCAGCATATGCATAATGAAAACTTTTCTGTACTCACAATTAGATCTGCCTAGCTATCTGACAATACTACCTGATGTTACATTTGACTCAATTTATGTGACAAAATAAGCTTATATAGAAAAACTTCAGACATAGTAATTTTTTCAATGTTATCAGATATGGTCACTAACAACGTATAGGCACGAACCATATTTCAGACAGACATCGCATAAGCTGTATTTACAGTATAACTATGACCAGAATTGAATGTTCTTATTGGGGAGATTATAGACACAATTATGAGTTATCATGCCAGTAGAAACATTAGTAAAGGGGATCGAAACATGAAAGGCATATCAGTCGACCTGGAAAAAAAACGTTTGCCAAAAATATAAACATAGTTACCGGCCGAGCACACAAGAAAAGCAATCCAAATAAAATATTTATTTGGGATCAAGGAAAATAGCAATTAAATGGCTTTTACCAGACAAGCTACAAACTACAAGCTAAAGACATGTTTTTTTACTCTGATCTGTGCTGAGTGCACATAGAAAAATGGCAGAAGCCAAAGTCTCAGTGAAACATCATGTTAGTGTTCAGTGCAGCTTTATACAGAAGGCTACCAATGAACTTTTTCTGCTCTATATAGTCCCGGAATTGGCCTAGCTTCCATTTTCTGAGTATAGGTAATGTTGCGGGTTACCAATTAAATACAGAAAATTGTCTTATTCTAATCTATTATTCCTAACACTGCTGACCACAAACCTGTTAATTCAAACCCTACAAAATAACTTGCCACTCACAGCTTGGAATAAAAAAAAAAATCCTTGAAAATTCTAAGCTTCTTTTCCTCTTTTACTTATCAGCCTTCAAAAGGGATTGATTCCATAAATATTAGCCACAGTTAAATATGATAATTCTGAAGGTTTACTTGTAAATTATTTTTCACTTACTGTGTCAATAAAATGTAATCACATAAATATATAATCCTTTAGTCAGTCCCCCCAGGAACTGAGTGCCATATTTATGCTTATGTTTATTTTGCTTAATTTGTATTGTATATTATCTGCTTTGTGGCACTAGTCTGTATACCTTCTTGCAGTACTTCTACTACTACTGCTATTGCACGTGAACCCCTAAATTACGTCACCTTTGTATGTCACTCTGGATAAGAGTGTCTGCTAAATGGCTGAAATGTAATGTAATTATAACAACTTCGTATGGTAAATCAGTTATTGTATTAACTGATTGTTAATTAAATTTTAATTTTTTTAACACTTGTCCTTGAGACTGATATGGATACAAAATCAAAGCCTCCAATTAATCAAAGCTCTCAAATTAATGATATCTGGAACAACAAAATATCTGTGGTATTTCTCACTTCTAGTTTGGGTTATAGAACAGCAGAGAAAAGATATGGAATACATTAATTAATATTCTATAGAAGAAACTGCTGGCAGAGTAAGGAAAGTTGAAGCATGGCTATGAGAAAATTAGCAGGACCAGAGAGAGTGAGGGTGGAACAGAGATTAAAAGAATTTTAAGCGTAAATGTCTGCATCAGTAGTGTCACGGAGACTGACTTTCAGAGTGTGCGAGAAAGGGTTCTGAAAATGTAAATGTTGTTAAACAACTAAGAAAGGAACTGGAAAATTCTTAATTGGTATTTTCAACAACCATTTAGTAACGTGCAGCGAAACAAATAACAACTGTCAACTGTCACATCAGGCTTGTGCAAATCCTAGTGTCCGTACGTAAGCACAAAGCAAACCTGATCACAACTGGGTCAACCATATAGGAGAGTGAGGAAATGTGTCCAGCGTGAATGTTATTAAACAAATAAAATAGAATGATAAAGAACAGCCCCAGTGAACACAGCCTGGTGATTGACATGGACTAAGTCAGACAGCTCTGGATGACAAGAGGGTGTTCATATTGCAATCCACAGAAGGCTCAGAGCCTGCTTCAGTTCATCATAAATTGTAAGATGTGCATGACGCAAGAGATACAAATCTATCTACGGTCTTGCATGGCAGATTTAAAATGGTTCTTCCCTCAGTGGATGGCAAGTGGTCTGCAATAATGGCAGCCTGGTATATAGTCACCTACACCAGCCTGTCTGATTTAAAACCCCTTCAACTTGGGCACCCATGTGACCAGTTTACCTGGTTCAAGTCCACCCACCAACCTGACAGAACATACCAAGGCTTAATTTTCTGCTTATTATTGTATGCTACATTAGACAAATATTTATGTCTCAGCTTCTACATTGCAGCATGCCCAGCCCCTGGTTATGGTTTAGGGAGGGCCTTAATGGCCAGTGGTGTCCCATCCTCTATACACCCCACAGCACTTCGGTCATTTATAGAACATAATGAGGAGGGAAGAACCGCTAGGCCACTTTGTAAGCAAAAATAAGTAGTTATTATCACAATCGCAATATTTTCACAATCCACACTGCTGATAGTTGCTCAATTATGTACCATTCAGAATTTCATTTTGGAAATGTATATTCTCATATTCTCGTACACATGGCAGTCACTGAAAGCGTCATCAATACAACTCAAGTGTCAAGCGCTCTAAATACAATTAACATCGTGAAGATCTCTGTAAGCCCCAATAAAAAACACCCCTGAAAATATAGTTGCGAGCGGCAAGGGGGGGTTAAACTGGGAGGTCCATTACGGCTGTCCTCCTGCTGAAGTAAATTTGTGGCATCACAATCTCTAATTCTACCAGCAGCCAAAGTTTAAGTCAGTGTGATTTGCAGTTTCCTGAGAAGACAAATTAAAATTCTACAATATGTATATTTTAGGGTTAAAGTTCAGCTGCATGAAGTTTCCAAATTTTCATAATTTTCATATCATGATGATATGAAAATAAGATAATTTTGAGGGTCCGATATTATATTTCGGATCTAGCAATGCTGGCCCCTATGTAGCTGTAGCTAGGCGAGTGCTGTTGTGTCCCTGTTGCAGTTTGAATAGTGAAGGCACTACATTGTTAAAGTAAAAAGTATGTCTAGAATGCCATTTTACCAAACTACCTTAATGTTTAGTTGTGGTTACCTTAGCTAAATGTTCAACGTTGAGGGAATATCGAGCTAGGTTAAAAGTTACAGTAATAGTTAATAGCTAATAGTTAATAGCTACTTGTAATAGTTTACGCCATTTCACCTGCATATTTATTGCTCAATAATGTCTAATTGCAGGCAGATGACACACTAATGTTAGACATAAAGTGTAGCTTTTGATGCTGTCATTTAGTTCAAAATGTGACTACCGCAAAAACATATTTTTCGACTGCTTACCCAGTGCTGTAATATACTCAATGTTTATACAATATCACAAACTTAAAAATTACAAGTGTAACTGGATGTGGGACACACATTAAAAACTGCAGTTGGAGGTTTGATGAACCATCAACCATAGATATGTTGAGCCTGCTAACCATCAATCAACAAATCGTGAGTAGATATTAATTTGAGCTACGATTAAGACATCACATTGGCAAATCTATTATACAGTCAAATAATTACGTGAAATGGCAATTTACGTGATCCATAAAATAATTGATAAAATTAAAAAGATTCAATGAAAAGATTCAATGACACTTTTGATTGAATTAATGGATACAGGTCTATTAAGATATTTACTAACTATGTAGAAATGCATGAAATCACATGACTCATTAAAAAATCATATATAAAAAATAAAATAAAAATCACATGCACGTTTGATGAAATCCATAGCCATAGATTTACTTAATCAATTTCAATACTTGTTGTTAACCAGGATCAAGTTAAAACCAAATTTAACATCAAATCATCATGGGTAGTAAAGACTAAATTAAATGTACAATAACGACATATTTTGAACCCAAGAATAGGGCCAATTTATTCTCATAATAAAAACCAAAACTACATAGACATATACTACCTTACTTCCAATTTTATTATAGCAAACTATTCAATAATTTAATTCAGTTGAAGGATTACAAATTTGTAGTACTCATTCAAACACAACCCAGGTCAAACTCAGTAGTGTAGTTGTATTAAAAGTGCGCATAATGTCTTGAAATAATTTCATACAACAACATTTTCATAAGTGCATTACAATCCACGTAACACATGGCAATCACATTGAAAGGCACAGGACTTCACTTCATTGAGAACCAGTAAAAAAAAACACACAATTTTGGTTATATAAATGTAATTAAAATAATAATAATAATAATAATGTTACTCATTATGTAAATCATTAAAGTAATATTCTGGCCTGGAAAAAAAAAAAAAAACATTACAAAAAAAACAAAAACCTGTTACTATTTTGAGAACGATAGTTTACTGCAGTACTGTATATGTTTTATATGTAGTTGCCTCAAAACAGTCTCACAGTCTTGAAAAGGATTAAAAGTATGCTATTACACATCAAATTCATGCCAACTTAAAGTAAACAATATTTACAAAAATCACCTATCAATCACCCTAAGTCAGGGGTGGGAAATCGAGATGTATTGCAGACACAGCTGCAGTCAACCACTCTGCTATAAGTACAAATGTAACACATACATGTTATACTATGAGTCAGCTTTTCAGGTTGTGGAATTTCCAGGCTCCATTTAATGCTGTAGAATTTTATTTTATTTGCCTTCCAGAACTGACTTGACCAGATGTGGGCAAACCCAGTCCTTGAGGGTCACTTGTTGTACCACTAATCATTGTTCTATGCCTCGTAACCGATTAGTTATAGTCAACATTTAAACACGTATAAACACTGGGGTCATGGATCTTTCACAAATTATTTACTTTAAATGTGTTGGTGTTTTAATGGTTTATTTATGCAATACATTTTATATTTGGGGTTGAGAGGATATTTTGACTGTGTGACATCCGCTATGGAATCAAGCTACAGCACTTAAGTTGAAGTTATAAGGCATAGATGCTATATAACTAGTTTCCTTTGTGAACTCAAAAGTGACAAAGCAAGGGAATCCAGCAATAAACTTGCAGAGAAAAGTTGATACTGTGGGGTGCAAAGCCACAAACAGCAGAAATCACCTGTACAAAAAAATGATTAAAGTAATTCAATTAAATTAAAGTATTTTTAGTTTAGCAATCTTGATTATTAACCTGAGCAGTCAATCATGTTGGATTTTCTCTTAATCTCGACCAGTAATAATGATATGAAAATTACAGAAAATAAATTACACAGGTATCATGTTTATTATAAACCGTCAGCTAATTTTCGGTCTAGAGAAGTGTTTCACTGACAGCTGACTGATTTTTGTTTTGTTTTGTGATGGTCAATAATTCTTGAAATGATTCATTTAGCACACAAAAATTGTAAAAGAATTGTACACCAAGACAGACCTACTCCTAGCTTTTTGGTTTCTAAAAATAAATGCAAAAAATACAAAATAAATAAATAAATAACTTTCTCAAGATAATGTGTGTGAGTGTGGTGTGTGCGTGTAT